>BRZM01001820.1:215936-229920 GCA_033238685.1 Lates japonicus
AAGATTTTGATGATCATAACTGCAGGAGATACTCAAGAGTCTGTGTTGAGTTCATCCTCTCAGTGTCATCTGCCACTGTCACACCGGGTACATGTTTGATATTGTCTTGAGCCACACTTAGACTGGCCATTACTATAGTCCACCTCCGTTCCGCTGATCTAAATCTGGAAAAACGAAAACGTCAGCTTTAGATTTAGGAGTGTAGGCAGTTACTTGACACGCATGAGCCTGAGGGCTTCCGGAGAGAAATGACCCCACTGGTCCAGAGAAAATCGTGCCAGTGGCCTTGTGTAAACGACGCACCAGAGGAACCAGACAACCAAATACTCAGACTGTGCATCTATCTTGAAAACCGTTTATACCCAATTCAAATACTGAGCAGGAAACAAATATGACCAAACATGGAGTAATAATGGCAGCTGGATGAACAGGCAAAAAACTTGTCCTCAAACAATGAGCATGGTAATTGATTTCAGCAAAGTCCATTAAAGGATAAATTTGGTATTTTATCATTTTATTTCCCATGTGTCTGTGTGTAACCACAGACGGAGTAGGTATTCCAGCAGCTCCTGTGTTCGCCTCATAGTAAAGTTACCGTTTCTGTCAATGCAGTCCGTACTGATATACAGTGATGTTTCCACAACAAAAAGGATCTTTACCTTTAACAAAAATAGTCTATCCTGTAGTAGAACCCATCCATGATGCTGTCAGACACCTACAACAATCCAAGTCCGTCAGTGGCAAAAACAAGCACTTTGACGTGGACCATCTGATCACACTGTAGTATTGTCCATAGTCAGTTGTATACCGTCTGAACACTTACTAACCAAAACATGGGAAAACATACAAAAACACCAGAGTCAACCTTCAAACCGTATATATTTTATATTTCAGAGTTCCTTGGCTCATTTTTTCTCATTTGATCTGCCAGTTAAACATCAGCAAGAGACTTTTTTTTCAACTCATCAACTTACTTACGGTCCACAAATATCACAAACAAGTTCCTCTCAGTTTCAGCAGTGAAACATTTGACACGGTGACTGTAACTTACACAAAAGTAGAACAAAGACTTCAAAAGCTAATGCTAAAATAGATCTCACTACACACCTCGTCAACCACAAAACAACACACATACTAAAAAGCATACTCACACTCTGAGTACTGGAAACATCAAGATTGGAGTTTTAGTCATCAAACATTTCTACAGTGGCTCTGAGGCAGAAATACTTGACTACGACCAAATCAGTGGTACAGCCAAAATTCAAAGTTTCTTCACTATTAGGAGATTAGTTATAAAAGTTATCAAAAGTTTAATTGACCATGATGAAAGAAAAGATAACTGTTTTTTTAACAACTTGAGACTTACTTTCATTGTTTTGGGATCAATGAGATCTGAATGAGGGTCACATAAAGCCCAGCTTCTGCTCTGGATCTGCCCCATGAGTGTTCAAATCTCCAGTAAGATTATTTTTACCGATAGTTTTTCTCCAAAGACACCAAATTCCCATCTCAGAGCACAGTAGAACACCGTGGGTAGCTGTTAGAGACGGAGTTAGGTCACCTTTCCACCTCCAGCTGGTGTTTTACGTTGTCTGTGGAGCCGATCTTGATCTGACGTTTTTCAGGTCTGGTGACGGCGCTGCGCAGCCAGAGAGCCGTGGGCGGCTCTTCAGCGAGCCAGGGATTTGGGTGTAGAACGCACCACCGCAACCTCTTCACTTGTTGGCCCCAGCCGCTGCCTTGCTTGGCCAGAGGGGATTTGGGAGTACCAGGGCTGCTCTGTCCACTCTTGGCATCTTAAGCAATAGAAGAAGCAACGGGTCAAATGTTTTGGGAACATGTTGATGGTCACAGGAAGACAGAAAAATAATAAAGAAATAACAATAATCATAAAAATAAAAAATTAACTAGGTGCTATCTTTCACTAAAAAGTTGATCAAGTTTGATCCAGGTTAGACCGATCAGACTGGTATGTGGCCGTGCGAAAATAAAGGTGACCTTCTAATGATTTGTGCACTGTTTTATTCATTTACTTTTTACCTTTTTCATTTTTGAGGAGGTTTTGGCACTAGCTGTACTCAAAAATATGACAAATCATAAGTAATTTTGAATTTTACTCCTTTTTAAATATGTTATATAAATCAAATGGAAAGCAATTAATATTAAATAAAACTTTATTCCGTGCCTGGTTGAGCCGGGAGTTCTTGCAGAAGTTTTGGCTCCTGGGTTTGAGATTTCGGTGATCAACACCAATTCTGAAAATAACAACACAGTCAAACAGTGATTTAGCTGGCAGAGATGTTGGAGACACGCAGCTGCTTTTATTCTACTGGTCATTAAAGCAACACTATGTGGTTCTTGGTTGAGTTGTTGGAAAAGAGTCCTCAGCAGCCAGGAGGAGGTAATTACAGGACGTGGTATATTTTCAACGCTGTTGGCTTAGCCTAGAAGTCAACGGTCATGTACAGAGAAAAAAGCCTATCAATTGCTCAAGCAACAAACAACATAGAATCTGGCATCAAGGTTAATAAAAGAAAGAATTACAGAGCAAGTTTCTTCTTGTGTGTAATGTAGAACAGTAAAGCATTACGACTTTTTGGTGGCAGATGGAGTGTTTTGAATACTGTCCATAGTTGAGACCAAGGGAGGAGTGCTTGTGACTTACTGACTAATGGCTAGCTGCCTAGCTGCCACCTTAGTTTGGAATGATTGCTCACATAATGTATTTCTGCCCATCTAGCTGTTGCATGCGGGCCCTGACCACCCTGGAGATGGTTTACGATCAGATCACAACTGTCCCAATGCATCTTAAGTATTTACATCTGTACTTTAATGTGGTCAAGCATAATCTAATTGCAATCTCATCACCAATGCCATGTGAGGTAAGAGGAAGGCCATTCTCCCTTTTATAAGTCAGTATCATAAAATGATTTTTGAAGCTGATATTCAAGGTGTAATAGTTGCATAATGTTGCTTTTAAGTCTGGCGTGTTGGTAATCAAGACATGTTTGACACACACAGTAATCACATTGGGGTCTTTGTACAACCCATTCTAATCTGTTGAGCGAATGAGTAGCAGTGATGAATGGACGAGGCTTTTGCTAGTGTTAATGTAATGTTATCTGACAAAAAGGAAAATACATTAGTGCAGGTTTGAGTATGTTGTGTTTCTGAAAATGTCCTAGTTTTTTTCTTTGACCTCTCAAACAAGGTTCAATCTTTGAGGGTCAAACAACTGATCATGAGTCCATTCATCCTTTAAAACCTGAACTCAGCTCAGGCCTAAACCCTGGGCTGAATTCAGACCTGTACTTACTCCGGCTGCTCTGGGCCCCAGTTGGTTTTAATGGGATGGAGTCAGGTCAAGCTCGGGAGGAAGCGGTGTTTTGTTGCCCTGGTGACTAAGCAGATGGTCTTTTAAGGAAGAGGTTGGTTTGATGGCAGTTTTGAGTCTTTTCATGAGGAGGAGCATGAATGAAAAAACAAAAGTCTAATGACAGTGATCACAAACAGAAATGATTTAACAACAAAAAATGATGGAAAAAAAGAAACTGAATCATGGATGTCAATTTTAAAGGATCGCTCTGGGTTTAATACAACTTTGGTCTTATTGTATTGTTCTGGACATCATTTCAAACAGTTGTGATAACACTGTACTACTCAATAAAATTCCCAAGCAAAAGCTTATTACAGAAACATACTGTACTGCAGCTATTAAGGTGACAGGAAAAACCACTGAAACCAGTACCATAAAGTTTTGTTAGATAAAAGATAAAAACTATTTGTCCAAAGAAAAAGTTGGACATTTATTTGCTTCAGAGTTAGAGGAGTAAGAGGAGCAGAGTTACAGTTAGAGGAGTATCTGTTAATTAGCTTAGCTTAGCATAAAGACTGTTAGCTGGAAACAGCCATTCCTACCCCTTTCCTGTTTTACTGGGGGGGGATCTTGGCCTGGCGTCTCCTAGCAAGACTTCAGAAACCGCCTGATGCCAGTAGGTGGATGCTGTGACCTTTGGACAGAGCCAGGCTCTTTTCCCCTGTTTCCAGTCTTCATGCTAAGCTAAGTTAACAAGCTGCTGGCTGTAGCTCCTCCTCCAAAAATATTGAACTATTCCTTCAAGGTAAGGGAAAGATTGTGGTCATGGTTGAACAATAATCTTGCAGAAAATGAACAGCAGCTTCATGTGTCCAAGCCACAACCTTTGTTGACTCCACTCAAACCTCCTCCTAAAGGTTTTGTGGATCCAATAACGATATGACACCTTGGTCAGAAATCACATGAGAGGTCCTCGTCATTTTAGGCATTTGAACAAATTAATTCTGTTGTTCTACTGTGGGCACATCTACAGCAAACAGCAGGACATCAGTCTGTAAACTGTCATGGATGTTTATAATGGATTCTTTGGGTTATTTGCATTTGTTCTCCTGTTTTTTAAAATGTCTGATAGTCTGACTGCTTGTGTCTGTTGTCCTGTCTTTGGCAAAAAGATGGACAAAACAACCAAAAGAAGAGCCAAGTCTGAATAAGTAAGAATGATCCTTTAAATGTATGGTGATAAAAGAAATGAGAGTAAATCTCTTGGTGACATACCTTCTCTGAGGAGCCGTTATCCATCTTTGCTTGAGCTACAGAGAGGAAGGAGAGGCAGACTTTATATATTGACGCTTTTTTAACAAAAAGTTTAAAATCTATAATTTCTCTTTTAAATCCACCCAAGTGAAATATAACAAGGCTTTTTGGATTTCAGGTGTGTCTATTTACATTCACATGACAAAAAAATGAGGTGAAATTGGTGATGTAGGGTGTGCAGCATGCAACGTGACACATAACGCACACACACAGTGCACGTGGAAATCAAAGAAAGTGGCTTTTTTGGGAGGGGGGGCTGCATAACCAGCAGAGTGAGCAGATATGGAGAGATGAAACAAAAAGCTAAAGTGGGGAGGGAGGACAACAAGCTTCTCCTCGGGTCAAAGTTAACGTCCATAGAAAAAACTCGGAGGGAGAGTGCTGCATAACATACAGTAGAAGCTGCGTTGTAAATCAAACAAGTGGAAGGAGTTAACTGAAGAGGACTGGTTCTGAACTGGTGAACATGACAGCAAACAGACCTTTGAAAATAGCGACCGGCACCAAAGACTTTCTGGCTGGAGAGCTTTGGCGGGGTGTTTTCTGGAGTTCAGCGGTACCGGTGGTCTGAGCCACACTGCTCCTCATCTCTGAGTCATTAGAAATGTCAGGCTTTGAATAGCTGTCCCTATGTAACGATGAGTCACTGCTGCTGTTTTCAGCTGCCGTGTCAGATGGCATTTTGGTTAAAAGGCTATCCTTCTTATCCTTCCCGGAAATGTTCCTACTGCTATTTGCCAAGTGAAGATCTTCTGAATGAGAATCAAAGCTAGAGTGTGACAGACTTTGGGTTTGAGGGGTCTGTTGTGTTTCTGGAGTGATATTTTTGCTTCTAGAGTCACTGCAGGACTTCAAAGCTGCTCCATCAGCAGTCAGTCCATCTGTTATTTGTTCAAGGACGAGCTCCTCTCCTTTATTAACCCATAAGCTTCGGTCCCCGATGGATGTAAGGTCTTCCAAAGCTGTGCTCCTGACTAAAGCTGCCCCAGACAGATTGCTCATTTCGGTCAGGCATTCGGAGGCATCCAGGCTGATCGCCCTCTGAGAGTCCACAGCTCCAGTCCACTCCGGGCTCCCCCTGCTGGCCTGCACATCCTGTCTAATCTCTGACCTGCAGCTGAGGTCTTCAGAGGCCCATAATGAATCACCCAGCCTCTTCCCACACTCTCCCACCGCCTTGTTTGCTGGGTCTGCGGAGCAGGAAGCTCCCATGAAGTCAACACCCTCCCCGGCCGCTCCGTCCACAGCAGGCTTTGATCCGTCACCCGCAAACACGAACTCTCTGTGGACTCCAGTACCAGGCTTTGCTAATTTGTTTGGAAAGCAGATTAATGATGACATTCACAGCACTTGTTTGCCATCTCCCCATTGAAACAGAAGAAGTGATGTCCATAAGGAAACTAAAATACTCTTGTATCTCATTAACCAGGAAAAAGAAAGAGAGATCTATAAACGGTGATATGCAAGACTCATGAACTGAGAAGTGAGTGATGGTGTAAAGAAAATACTTGAGTTCACATCAAAATAAAATGAGATGGAAATGGACAGTAATGCATCACACTCGGGTTGACAGACAAAAGATGCATTCCAGTGAACATAACGAACATCAAACCACTGAAATATGCACTTTCACTGTAAAAATGTGATCTGATCTGCTTCTGACTGTGCAACATAATACAGTCTCGATCTGTACAGTATGGAGTCTGGAGTGTACCAATGGAATGGTCAGAAACTATGAAAGATCCTTTTTGTTTAACCAGAAACATCACTATATATCAGTACCGGACTCCATTGACAAAAACAGTAATTTTACCCTGCCGAACACAGGAGCTGCTGGAACACTGCTGCCTCAGTCTGTTTGTTTGTTTGTGTTATTGTGTGGTACTTTTACTCATGTAAAAGATCTAAATGCTTCTTCCATCACTAACAGTCACACAATAACACAAACTAACAGACAGAGGCAGTGGTATTCCAACAACTCCCATTTTCTGTTCAGTAACATCACTGTTTTTGTCAATGGAGTCTGGTAGTGATATATAGCAATATATCTATCTATGCATAATGTTGTCAGACACCTATAATAACAATCTGGGCCTTTCAGTGGCAAAAACAAGCACGTTAGTTGTCGTACTTTGACATGTACAATTGTTCATTGGATTACATTACAGCAGCTGTTTCATAGGTGCTAGGTACACTGTTATTGCTCAATACTGCACAGATTCCAAAGATTTTTATCCCTATCAATAATTTACACCCACAAATATGGGAAAATAATGCCCAGGTTTAAAAATCCCAGAGTAGAGCTATAAATATTTCCAAATTTTCAAATCAAAATCAATAATTTGAGATATATATGAAAAGTGGGTAAGTAAATTGAATAATTAAAGGAAAAAATTTAAACTCACTGTACAATGCCATTTCAGGATAAGGATACAGAATGGCTAATTGGCAAATGTAATTATCTTTTCATAATTCTATAATCTTTTGATTTATTAATGCGTCATTTAAACACAAATTTAATTAACAGATTATATTTAAACTCTGTAAAAGTCTATAATTATTCAGGTGGTTCACTCCAGACTCTTTGACACAGTATCTACAGCTCCTGCCCCTCTGGGTTTTTTTTTCATCCACCTGGAGTTAGAAGTGTAGTCATATCTATCTGCTGCAGTAAATAAATACAGCCTAAGTGCAATCAATAAAACATAAAAACCGCCTACCTGTTGAAGCTGCTGCTCCTGCTGCTGATTGAACATGATGAGATAGATGGAAAGACACAAGAGCACCATGGTCAGTAATGAGTTTCTGTCATTCATGTCATGACTGATTAATTCACTCACTCAACTCACTGCAAAGAAATCAATACAAAGCTCACATATAGCAGTTAATGCACAAAGCTCCAAAGCAAATCACAGTTAGATAAATATATCATTCAAAACACAAGGGTGGATATGAAAAGGCTCAGAGCGATCAGGTTTCCACACAGTTTTTATTTAAGTCTTGCATGGTGCAGCAGTACCACACCTAAGCTGGTGCTCCATGTGGTACGTCAGCTGTTTTTAACATTATTCTGAGCGTTCTCCACAACTGGGAGCGCTGCATCTGTTTAACAGATCACAGGAGTCTTAAATCTGCCTGTGGTTTGGCCACTGCTTTCATTCTGAAATAGCCAGGATGTAACCATCTTTTTGTTTAGAAAAAAGGGACATATTTGCCTCTCGAGTCTGCATATGATCATGTTGCAGTTCTGAAAGGAGCAGCAGGAGTATTAACCATCAGAGCAAGCATGAAAACATAAAAAAAAGAGAAAAAAAAAGAAGCTAAAGAGAAAACAAACCCAAACAACGCTTTTTTTCCTATCATGATGCTGAAAGCAAAACATAGTAAGCTTCATTTTACAACCAGGACAAACACAACAGCAACAGGCCGCTTTGGTCAGAAAAGTTGGAGCAATAGTCAGACATTTTGGAAAACACACTTGTGTTATTTGTTGCCAAGAGTTAGATGAGAAGATCGATATCACTCTGTGGCTCTGCTTTTCTCAGTTTTATTTCACTGTGAAGTTAAACAAGACATTTGATGATGTAACCTTTGACTCATGATGGACATTGTCACAATTGTGTGACATTCTGCGACTAAACAGATCAACCCATAAGGAAAATAATAGTTAGTTGCAGTCCTTCATGGCTCACTTCACTTCCGGTACTCAGCACAGCCCCCATCAAAAGTGCTTTTAAACATACTGCTACGCCCACGTCACATGTTGGTATGTATGTAAAGACAGAAAATGAGAGGTTATGGTTTAACACACAGTAAAAGTAACTGGGCATTTACTGGGACTAGTAACTGTTAAATTAACTGTTGCATTTGAAATTAGTCAAATGAAAGAAAATTAATCAACAACAATTCTGAGATTACAGCTAACTGAATATTTTTAGGTTGTGGACAATTGATGACATCACCTTGTGCTGTAGGATATTGTGATGGGAGTGTGATCAGTGAGCTTTGGAAGTGCTAGGAGGATGCTTTTTGTACTATTTGACAGAGCCAGGCTAGCTGTTCCCCCTTCTTTCCAGTCCTTATGCTAAGCTAAGCTAATTGGCTACTGGTTATTGCTTCATATTAACCATACAGAGTTCAGAGTGGTATAAATCTTCTCTTTTTTGGCAAGAAAGCGAACATGCACATTTCCCAAAGTGTCAAACTATTCTCGAGAAAAGAGGCTGGAGAAATAAATGAGTGCACAAGCAGCTGAAAAGAGGCGAAGCGGTCCAAGACAGGAGGTATACCAAGCTGCCCCTCGTCTTCACATGAGGCGCTCTCTATCTCTGAGAGCTCAGACACAGCTTCAACACCACCTGTTTCTGCAGACGCCTCCGCTGTGGGATAAATGGATGTCGGTCAGTTTATTTGTTTATTTATTTGGATCCCCATCGCAGCAGGTGATAATCTGCCTGCGGTCCATGCCCTCAAAATGCATCACAAAAAAAAAGTGGGATAAAAAAAAAGCATCTTATTAACCAATAACTGAAGGTAATGCAAACATAAATATAATATTTCTAGACACAATAAACCAAGAAGCAGCAGTAACCCAGGAAGCTCTAAGTATGATGAGAATGAGGAACTGCTAAACTCCAGTCACTTAAGAGTTGTTTTTAAGTTCCCCAGCTCTCTGTGTTCATCAAGGGTTCTTTGTTCTCAAGGTCCCATGTTCCCCATCTCTTTATAGCATATAATGGGAACCTGAAAAAGATGTTCCTCAGCTTTGTCTTTGCTTAATATGACATGGACTGTTGTAGGAACACTTAAAAAAGGGTTTTCTGTTCCCCATCACTGCCATATGGCTCTCAATATTAACAGGCCTACACTCAGGGAAACTTACCAAATGGGAGGTTATTGTGTTTATCAGATCGAATTTTACCCAAAGGCAATGACAGGTTTAATGTGTGTAATGTGTGTTGGGAACTAAGGACCCTGGAAACATAGGACCTTGAGAACATAGTACCATGGAAACATAGGACCCTGGGAACTAAGGACCCTGGGAACATAGAACCCTCTCGTATGTGGTGTAAGTATTACAGGTGGTCAGGGAACAAATGGGGTGTAACTGATAATATCTATACTAGTGTAGCGGGCATCTTAACACTACTCTGCTGGCCTTGCCCTGGACTAACTGAATCCTGTTGAGGTCTTTCTTATTTGCAGTAAAACACATAACTGAACAATACTCCAAATAATGAAGTAATAACATTTTCATGACTGAGAGCGACAAATGAAGAAATAAGGAATCATTAAACTCTGAATTTTCACCCTCATTTGACACTTTCTTTGAGTTTGCTCAGCTAAATCTGCTCCTGACCTTGTGTTTGCTGCGACGGGTCACTTGTGGTATTTCTCATGTTCACACACTCAGGAGCTGTTGAGCACATCTAAGAAGCTCTTCAACCTGATGACCTGCCCCCTCCCTCTACACTTTGGACAACCTGTCACTCTCACTATTTATGATCAAAGCCTGCTTGACCCAGACTGGAGTGGAGCTACTGTGGCTAATTCTTACAGGCACAGAGAGCCAGTATTTTCCATGTTAGTCAGCAATCTGTGGCTCGTGAGGAGGCAATTCTTCATGTTCACTGGATAATAGGCTCTTACTGCTCTTTGTTTGTGGTGACAACACAGTTACATGTGCCTCTCTATCGCCAGCAGGCTATAAATATCAGACAAATTAGCAGGTTTGAAACACACATTAGCATACAGGCAAGACGGGTTAAGGTTGGGAAGCTGGAAATAATGAAAGCTGTGAGGTAGAGGAAAATCAACAAACCAAAAGATCAACATTTCTGCAACTGAAACAAAGGAAGGTTAACTGTAAAAGAGGAGAAATTAACAGATGACCTGCACACAAACTCAAACATGTTAAATGAGGGTTAATTTGCATTAACACAGTCTTTGGTTTTCAAGCTTCATGACATGAGGAGTGCAGGCAGGCGTACCAGGTTGCACCTCGTCGTCACAGCTCTCTGACTGAGAGTGTTCAGACACAGGTTTCACCCCATTTTCACTGAGATCTGCTTCGTTTTCTGTGAATTAAAGGTAAACTGGGAATCAGGCTTGAGGGTAATTATGAAAGACACTAATAATAACAGGCTACATGGGTTAAATCAACCACATCTAATGTTCGCTTGAGCTGCAAAATAAGATCTAAATGGTTTAAACCATTGACAACAAACTGCCTTTTTTGGCTGCTAAAACAAGATCCATGAAAAATGTTTGAGGAAATAAGATTAACGTTCACGTCTTAGGACTTCACTCATAACAAGAACAAAGCATAAAAACCTAAACTGAAGAAGTCTGACATAAAATGTCGAAGTATAAGGGAGAGCAATTCTGACAAAATCAAATAGGACACCATTTTTGAGCAAATAGCTAGATTTTTAACTGATGACCTATTACACCGACGATCAACGACGTTCAGACAACACACATCCAAATGAAACCTGCTAACAGGCCAACGCATGACTAATCGGAACAGCGTCTTGTGTATCTCCGGTTCATCTCGACCAAATGCCGGAGTCCGCTCACCAATCAGAGTTTAACGAAAAATCAAGCCCATGATCATGACTGAGAAACCATAATCTACTAAACATACCGATCCTCACTGATACTGAAGCGTCCGAAAACAAAACACAAACCACACCAAATCAAAGTCCCTTCCAACGCAATCACAGCATTTCAACCCCACACCCACCAACCCCTGCAGTCACAACACCCACCGCGAACCCACACCCAACACCATTTCCGTCAGAGTTAGGAGTTTTAAGACTGCCCATTGTTCCACACTCATTTAAACCAACTGTAACCAATAACAACTAACCTTACACGATAAAACACCCAATTCATATCAAATAACACAACCTTACACCTCAAAATGTGTACAGGTGACACAATCCTCCCATGTCCAAGTGAGGGATGCGTCTCCTGCATGATGTGCAACCTCTCTCATGTCATGAGATTCTGGCCCATACCAGGAGGAGGCAAGTGGAGTCAGTGACCAGCCCAGACCCTGTCGACGCTGCACAAGCAGATAACCGTCTCAGTTGACCGGGAACCGGACATCTTCCCAACTCCAACCTAGTGCTCTTTGAACTTAAACTGTAAACCAAACAACATGGAAAGGATCTACATACAACGCCATGCCTGAACGCAGTTGTCGTGTTACTGTACGCAAGACTGAGGAGACCGCTGAAAACACCACCACCGCACCACTCCTCAGTCACAGTTTCACGTCCCTCCCACCAATAATAAGACCCATCTAAGATTACCCACCTGTGTTTCAATTCCTGACAACTGGTGCCCCTAGTTCAAGCAGACCGATTCCGGACTCTGTGCTGTTTACCCTGCTGACTCTGTGCACCGCCTCCTGTTTGTGTACAAGATGATGGAGAATGGAAACGTGGGAAGAACGACTGCACCAGCGAGGGGCCAAACTGGGGAACGCCAGGCCACGACTCAACTGGGCCACATGGCTGGCTCCGGGATTGGGCTGAAGAGGAAACACTGACGTCGATTAGTGTCCTGTCCTGATCATTACCAGCCAGTCGAACAACTGTCAGACCTGTAATTATCTCATTTTACAAACCCAGCCAGCCACATAATTCCCAACCACTCATCTGGGCCATTCTCAACTCATCAATCCTCCAACACCCAGACATCCTCCTAGAAAGTTTGACGTTCTCATGCCATCAAAAGTCTGACTGTCTTGAACCGAACTGGTAGCCAACAGCAGTCTGTGACGGAGACAGGTTCCTGAGGGTCCGAATCCAGACGCCTGGATTATAGAGTTACCATGCAGCTGCAGCCCAGCACTCAGGCCCAAGCAATGTCTTGCATCTCACTATGAGGGATTAAAACAGCACTAGTTGAATTCTCTGGGGTCCCAGCCTCCCGACTCTCTGCAGACCATGGTGACTTTCTGTGGAAACTGTATGTGGATATTTAAATGCTCCTCCCTTAAGATAAGCTCCACGAAGCTTCCAAAGCATATAAAGTGACCTGTGCTGAGTCTGACCCTAACCCTGTGGACCCCAAAGTTTGCCCGGATAATAATCAGCTGGGTCAGATGATCACAAACTGCAACACCACAATTCCTGCCCATCAATTCACTTTGCTAACACATAAACATAAATCTTAAAATGACTGTCACCACCATCAAAACACCAAACGGAACCAACGTTGGCTTCACTGTGCTGACGACCTGGTACCTGGGAACCCAGTCCCAGTTCCCATGTTTTGCACAGACTGATAGACAAAAATCTTGAATTAGTGCAAGAATGATGCACCACACCATGAACAACAGCCGTCAGTGTAATTCAATTCAGGCAACCGTCCATGTCACAATGTCCACTAACGTGTTTATTTTGCCATTGACAGGTCAGATTGTTAGTGTCCGACAACACTCATGGATGTTAGATCCCACAGACAGACCCATTAATACTGCTACATACCCACCACAAGAAACATTATGAAATATCACTGCCAACGATCCTCTGCCATCATATCACTGGAAACATCAACTGCGAGTTTCCACTCCTCACCGCCCTGACCCTCCCACTCCTGGGCCCAGGCCCTTGTGTCCCATCCGACCCCGCCTCCCGGTGGTGCTGGGTCGCTGACGAACATGCTGGCTGGCCAGAGCTCATGGTGTCCCAGAACTGTAATGTCTCGAGGCCTGTTCATGTAGTCCACTGTCAACGAGGTCAGGCCGCAAAAGCGACACAAACCCGTCCGTCCAATAAAATGCCCATGGGTCCAGAATGTGTCACATGACAGAGAGAAACAACATGAGAAGACCAAATTGCCTAAACAGTAATATAATGATGGCGACTTATGGACACTCGTGTACAGAACGCAGTCCGCTACCACATTTACATGTAAACAGACACTGTGTTCGTGAAACCTGGCTATTTTATACATCCTGACGTGGGCCCATGCCCATGTTACAGCTTCCAACAGATAAAATAAACCTTCTCACCATGCACGCCGTCCCCACATCTCTAAAACAACCACAGATCTAATCTCCGAACCTGTCTCAGCCTTCATCACGCCCTATTTCAGCACAGGAATCAGTCAAGATTAATGCCTCCCTATAGCAGCACAGAAAGGAAATCATGTCCTGACACACCCCTCAACAGGCAAGATGAATTGCATCAACTCACAAAGAGGATCATATACCAGACAACCCAAGCCCCAGGTTACATCAGCAGCTCTAGCTTGAATCACAATTTTTTCACAACCTCACCACCTACCTACCCACCACACACACAATAATAGCAATAATGCAATCAACGAAGTACTGAT
>BRZM01001820.1:249529-272593 GCA_033238685.1 Lates japonicus
ATAAACGTTTCAATTTACATGTTGCTTTCCGGTACGAAATGTACTTATCACAACTCTATCTATCTATGGATTACATAATACCAGCAACCTTCACTTTCATACATGAATGACCAGTAGCAGCCTGGACAAGAGAAATGGCGAAGATTTAATCTGCAACCATTTTGATACTTGTGAATAATCAGAACTGAAGAAGAGACCTGAAAAAGAAGGATATGTATTTATTTTCCTTTTGCAGAAACTCA
Organism: Lates japonicus; assembly: GCA_033238685.1. Lineage (NCBI taxonomy): Eukaryota > Metazoa > Chordata > Actinopteri > Centropomidae > Lates > Lates japonicus. Next base: position 249,772 of record BRZM01001820.1, read on the forward strand.
ACTAACCCTGTCTATGGGGCATTGCTGGCTGGTTTGATAGAGGAATAAACAAAACAAACTCAATTGCAGTGAATTTATCTCAGTCACCAGACTTCTTCCACCCATTTGAACACAAGTTTCCTTATTTTAGTGTATTTTTTGTATGATCAACAAAGCAAAAAATAATGGAATTTCTTCTAATCTCATCCTTCTCTCTTTCTCTCTCTCTCATACACAGTCTGTTGTAAGCACACACACACACACAGATGTGAGTTTAGCAGTTTTTCACAGGCAACAGCCGAATGTGTCACATATCCCCTCAAACTGCCCTTGACTAAAAACACTGAAACCTCACCTCCCTCCTGCGCTCTTATCGGAGGCTGGTCAAGAGCTTCACAAAACAAACACCACATAATGAATTTCTAGGAAGGTACAGTATCTTGGCCTTTTCAAATACAGGCATTTTTCTGTTTATGCCAAGGTACACTGTAGTTGCTTTAGTGATCAGCACTCTGTCAGTCTGTCCTATTGGTTACATTTTGGGTGTTTACCTGCTCTCTTTATCGAGAGGAATCACCAAGCGTGAGCAGATTGGGTCCAAATCCTCCTTTCAGACATCCACATACTCATTTCCACACACCTACAGTTTGTATTTCTTTCTTACTAAGGGCTTATATTAAGATACTGGATATTGGCGGTGCATTTAATTAAGTAGCTACTTACATGAGAAAATGACCTGCTTACTCTGTTAAACATGTGGTAGTGCGGTATGTTGAAAAGAATTCTGACTTGTTTCCAGTTAAGGCACTAAAATACATGTGCAAAGGATTTAAAGATGTATTGCTCAGTTGTCCAACTATGTTTATTTCTTGTAGCTTTAGAGAATAATACAAAATTCTAAATTATACCTGCTCATCAAACCACACCATTGTTTGCTTTTTTGTCAAAGCGTTAAATGAGAAAATTAATACAACTGTTGAAAATAATTGTTTCTAGATGCATCGCTTGATGCAGACGTGGACTGTGGATTTATTATTATTGGGTTGTAGTCAAACTATTTATGTTTTAGTCAGAAAAATCTTTTGTAGAAGGTGAAAATGTTTGAGAGTTAACTTTGTTTCTTTGTCTTTATCTTGTGTGTGGAACTTGTGTAGAGTATTACAAGCTTTTTCAGTTTGCATGAACACAGAAGATCTGTTTTGTTTTGTACCAAGAGAAAATTGGAACGCGAATCTACCCAAATATGAAATGCAGAATCGTCAGTCTCCCTTTTGTATTTTTTAGCAGTGGTGACAGTCCTGTAATCCATACTTGTGTTTTCTTTTAGGTGCTTACCACTTAGAGGATTTTCTGGACATATATGAGGAGACAACCCGAGTTGAGGAGGTGAGCTTAGACGTTTTCATTCAGACCAATAACTGCTTTGTTTTCCTCTTTTGCTAAAGCTTGTTGTTGCTATGGTTTCAGCCCTGACTTTGTGTTTTTTAAAACACATGCCAGTGAATATTGCAGCGAAGACTATTTTGCTCACGATTAGCCAACATATCTTGTTTGTAAGCTGGATCCGTCTCAAATGCAGGGTGGATATTTTTCACACTGTCTGGTACTTGTTTACGAGGCGTAGCAAGATGATCAAATTCAGGTTGTTGCAAATGGGAGTACACATGTGCAGAGGCAAGCAGGCACGTGGACAGCACACACACACACACATATAGCGGATTCGACTGGCCCCAGGGGGCTGAATAAAAGATGAATACAACTGGAGCAAAGAATGCTGGGCTCTTCTTTTGTCTATCACAGAGCACAGTACAGTATAGAGCACATCCACTATAGATTCTTGTATAGTTCAGATCACAGTCGTTTCATTTAAACACCCTGAGATTGCTGTCAGCCTTGCTCCCGTTAGGCGATTTGATGGGTTGTGTCATAGGAACATACACTGTTGAATCTCCTGCAGCTGTTGAATGCAGTGTATATGTGGGAGAGAAGAGAGAGGCAGAGAAAGGAGGAATGTTAACCCTCGATAGAAGTAACTGGGCCTCCATGGTTGATATAACTTTTTTTCTTGTCCTCCTTCAGCGATCAATATCCCATTTGTGGGTTTTCAGGCCTGTGTGTTCCCAGGCTTTGGGCTCCTCGGCCCTGCGCTGCATCAATAAATTACATTTGGTTTCCATTGTCAGGTCACACTCAAAGCTTTGCTTAGCCACCTTGAAAGTTTCTCTATTTCTTGTGCTGGCCAGCATTGATCTTTCTACTCGATGACTTCCTCTTTTTAAAATTTAATACAAACACTTTCTTTCATCAGTTTTTGTAGTTATGGCCGTCTTTGATCCATTTAGTGCACCATTCATAGTGCACCCATAAGGAAGGATTTCAAGCCTTGATAAAAGTTCAGAATGAGGTTTATATTGCGCAAACATAGGTGTTTGACAATAAACTGTCATCTTCAGCATCGGTTTTATGCTTGGTGCACTTTAGCAGCAATAAGGTGAAACACATTCCCAGTTTAAAGTTGCAAAATAAGATGACATGGCGGTTATGACTTAAAGTTACAGCTGAATGATTACCTTTTATATTTCTCCCACATGAGCGCTGGTGCACACCTATCGGAGGGTCGTAATATCCCCTCTCTACAGCACATAAAAGCACATCTAAGCAGGTGGTAACTGGGGGTGAGTGGGTGAGCAAAACAGCAGGTGTATCCGGAAGCAAAAAAAAAAAAAAAAGCGAGCGGATTGCACAATGATGGAGCTAGGTGGGCCCACAAATAAATAGTTTTTCTCTGTTCCAGGGAAAGTGTGATCGGTGGTTTATGGCGATCACACCACAGAAATGTAGGCTAATGGACTGCAGCCAGCCTGATTTCCTGCCTGAACTTTAATGGTTCATTGTAGACGTGTGCTATTATGTATTATGATTACCATGAGCGAATTGCCATTATTGGAGGTGCATGTGCTGGATTTCAGCCCCACAGACGACTCACTCCTTCTTTATACTCCATGAAGACCATATACAAGTACATATTTTCACATGTAGTAGTCTCCACTCCTTGGCACGGCTTCCCTGTCTCTCTCAATCCCAGCAGCGGCGGCAGTCAGATGGATCAGATATCATTTGGATCAGGCGGTGTATCTGTTTCCACCACGGCCATCGACGGCTACCAGCCTGCCTCCCCGACAACAAACAAACACCGGCTCTCCTGCCAAGGAACCCCTACTCCCAGTGATTACCAAAAGGTACAGCGTTGAGCTGGCCTATTGCCAATTTCTCTGGAGAAAGTTAATCAATGAGCATTATCGGCGGCTAATGGGAATTATAATTAGTCAGATGCAGCAGATTATCTCGCGCAATTAGCTGTCTATCAGCTCAATTAGCATGACAGGAATTAGGAGACTTTGGAGTTTGCCCAGGAGGAGAGAGAGAGAGTGAGAGAGAGGAGGAGAGGGCAAGGAGACAGAGAAGATAGACGAGGTGGGAGGGAGGAGGGAAGAGGAGGACAGGAGATGCTGGGTGGCTGGGAGAGGCAGGTTTTTGGCTCTGAGCTCCAGGCTTGAGCTGAAGAGACAGCCCAGGGGCGTGTGTGAGGGAGGCGAGGCAAGCGATTTCTGGTGTGCTGGGAGGGGCAGCGTCGATGGGGTTTCAGGGGAGGCGTGAGGCGTCTGGACATCGCGGCTTGGGCATTTTGTTGCCTCTGTAGCCAACACATATCCATCAGCTGGCCTTGAGAGTGCCCTGAGCAACAATAATCAACCTCTGCTAACCACTGAAAAATCCCTGAGGATGACAATGACAGCTGAATGTTCAAGTCTTAAAACCCAAAAACATGAAATGCTGAACTGAATTACAGCAGTCATTTTTAATTTGCTTAAACACGCAGAAGCTGCTCTTGAAAATTCCCCACAAGACGACAGCTAAGAGCGCTGCTCATGGTCATGGTGTTCTGATGAAAGAAAAAAGCGCCAAAATCAGCGACATTGAGTGGTGTGTTACTCCGCACAGAAGGAGCTAACTTTTCTGCTCATTGAGTTTAGTTGATTAAATCTCCTGCTGCAGGAGAATTTCAAAAAATCTGTTGTTATAATTGGTGAATGTTTTAAAGTTTTGGCTGTTTTGAAAGAAAATGAAAGAGTTTATTGATTGATTTAATCATTCCTATTGTCTACACAGGTTGTGAAAGTGATCCTTCTTGAATATAACAAATGTTAGAGATGAGGCACAGTCAAATTATCTTCATAGCAATAACATTTCTTTGTTTCCTGCAGACATCTGCAGTGTCACCTAAAAATTCCAAATACCATTCCTAATGACGCCTGTGATTGCTCGCTGCACTCCTTTTATTTTTATTTATTGACCTCTGGTTCTTCCTGTTTTTAATTTTAAATTATATTGCTGCTGAAAAAAAGAGGAGGTAGACTCTGCCAACTTTAGAGGTTAAATACAATAAATGTAAAGCTCTGGCAGATTGAGGAACCCGAGTCGGCGGGGATAATTTCGTGGATTCATCACTACAGGCTTAATTTTCACATTACACATACTATCTGAACCTATTGCTGCTGATATAAAAATATTGATTGGGGCAGTTTAACTTCCGCCCGAAACCTCTATTTTCTCGGCACTCGGGGTTCGTGTCTAACAACACCAAAAAATCAAGAAACATGCTTGTCATCCTCGTAATATTGCATTCATACATTAAAGGAACACAAATTTGTGTGTGGCGTTTGCAGCTAAATTAACCACTTGTAATGTTTTAATCAGGCTCATATCACCAAACCAGCACCACTGGAAACCCCTCTGGGAACTGTCTCCCAATGAACACGCATAGGAAGATGGGCAGCAACAGCTTTTGATTGGGAAAACAGTTACATTTTGCATAGATTATCTGTATCTATTTGACCAGCCGTATGTATGTGTTACAACAAACAGCTGCAGTCAACAGCGGGTGGGTGGGAGGGGTGAGGCAAAGCTGGAGGCAGTGGGGCTGAACGGACTAATGCTAAATAGAGCGAAATAGTGGTGGCGTGGCGGCACGGCAGATTGCACGCAACACAGTTACATGCCTTGCTTGTAAACAAATATTCTGCACGCATGCTCACAGACATGTTTAAAGTATGCGAACACACACACACACACACGGCAGCACGGAGGTGGGAGACACAGATTTTGACAGTGTAGAGTACGTGGTAAAGCCTTAAGCTTCTTTGCTTGAGCTATTGATCAGGCTCAGCCTCTATATTTACCGGATTGATACACGACGCTGTGATGTGGCAAGAGATGTGTGTGCTTACACATATGAATATAATACACACTATAATCAGTCAGCCACACACGAGGCAACGACACATGCCTTTAACACAGGAAACACACACACACGCTTCCAATCACCGCCTCCCCATCCACTCATGTTGCAATAGTAGTGCTTCCGTCATTCCTCACCTGGCTGTGTTGATGTTCTGCTTCTTTGACAGGCGACTGAAACTGACAGCGTGATTTGTACTCCAGTACAAACATGCCTGGCAACACTACCCCACGGTACGCCGGGGAAACGCCCAAATTGCAGGTCTTTACATTTTTAGGTTGAATCGCCGAGCGGCAGTGCATGGTACGCCACTGCCACCGCCGCCCGCCGAGTTCAACGCTCCTACCTGAGCACTTTGTTTAGTGTTGATGATGATTGTCACTTACTTCCCAGTGTGCGCAGACAAAAAGCATTGGTGTCAAGGATTGTTTTGGAAAAGGTAACGCTTGGTCAATCATATCACACACCAATTTATAATTATTGTTTTATTAGCTGCATGTCTACAATCATGCATCGCTGGGAACCACTGGTTTACAAGGACCTCATATGAACACAACTCAGAAATCTTCTAGTAATACAAAGTAAAAAGAAAAGTGTGAAGGAATGCAAATGGCTGCTAATTATCCACCAGAGTCCCTCCAAGTAGGTACAAAAAGTTTTTGCGCCCAAATGAGTATTTCAAAGCGTGTGGGGATTCTTTTGGTACGAAAAAATAAATAACAAATATTTTTTTTGTTTAAAATAACATGAATAAATTGGTTGGAATAATTAGCCCCCTAATCATGTGTACATAAGGATTAAGAGCATGAATTATAATCGACAACGCTTTATTCATATGCTATGTTAGGTTTCAAAACACCTGATCTTAAGTCTTTGGCCTCGTATCAGATTTCGTGAACGAGTCTCTAGATACTGTGTGTGGATCGGCATCACTGGTTGCAGTGTTTGGGCATTTTGATTGGTAGGCGGAGAGGCCCAGCTGCAGACCTCAGATTTGGTGCCTGCAAGGGTGGCATGGTTCAAGCTGCACTGAGCCTCCTGGAGTCAAGTGTACTTTCTGGGCAAAATTCAGGATTATGAGGCCTGAACTTGAAACAGGAAAGGACAGAGCAGTCAATAACACACTGATTAATGATAATGGCATGCAAGCCAGGTGATAATCAAGCTCTTTTATCTAAGGACCGATTGACTGAAACATGGATAGGACAGAAAGAAAAATGCACCAACCTCAAGCAAAACCAGGGCTTCCAAACAGGTAAATGTTTGCTTTGTTTTTATAAGCGGATTAGAAATGCGTCTGCTGTCATAGCAGGCCACAGCATCTCTACCTTGACCATTTCAGCCAGAATATCTTTCACACTAATACAAACTGAAACTGTGTGATGTGAATAAATGCAGGGCTCATGCAGTACAATGAGGTTGGTATCTGCTTTGATGCACCTAATATTTTCTCCACCAAACAAGTTCTGTACATTCCGTGGCATCATCTGTCCGTGCATCCATCAGAGCAATTTGCTGTCACCTTGCTGCTGAAAATACATGTTTCGCCATTACACAACAGTCATCTCCACCCAATTTATCCTCGCTATCAAATGCTTATTGACAGGAATGAAATGGAAATGATGGTTTATCCCGGCCTTCCACCAATCCGCCCATCTGAGACTTGGAAGGCTCTCTACTGGAAATTTAAGAGGCGCTGATCCTCGTGCTCAGGCCCCATCCACTTGCCTATGGATTTGCCGCAACTGGGCAAACTGGCTAATTTATGCGGCCTCATGGACGCAATTATTCCCTATGTCCAGTCGCCAAGAAACGGGGATGACAGTCTCAAGACGGATTGATGCAGCTTCTAGTGTTTATCTGAGTGTTTTTGTCATCGCTCTGCTGGGGAGAGGCCTGCTGAGCTTTGTGAACCTCGGCTCTGTGGGAGGTGCCACTTTCCATCCCTTCATCTCTTATCCCACCATTTCTTCATCTTCCATCCATCTTCCATCCATCTCTGATCTTGCTGAGAACTGTACCAGTCAGCCGCCCCCATCCTCCTCTCCTGGCCTCCCTAAACCTCTTGTCTCATCTCCACATCTTTCCTCTCTTCCCCTGCCAGCCCGCCGCCCTTCGCAGTCTCGCATTCGAGGGCCAAGCACCAGCTCGCCTGGCCTCGTGCTTCCTGTTCGATTGGCCCAATAGTTTATTCACTTCACCCAGACACAAAAGACATCAAGCTGACTGATCAGCGGGCAGGAGCCGGGGCACTGCTGATCAATGAGGCCTTGGGCAGAGAGGGGGAGGGAGGGAGGATGGATGGAGGGAAGCGAGGGAGGAGACGGTGGGATGGAGGGCCGGACAGGTAGGCTGACAGACGCACAATCAGCGGGCCAATCGATGGGAACTTTTGCTGAGCTCAGATAAGAGGGTGCAGCTCGTTCAGGACACACAACCAGATCCTCACTGACAGGAGGTTTTGTTTCCCATGCTCATGAGCTTTATGCTGCTCTAGGTGACACCAAAAAACAAAAGGCACAATACACGAAACACCAAGATAGAATCTTATTCATTTGTTTATTTAAGCACTGGCTCTTCAAATCCTGTATTCCCTGAAACAGGTGGAGAAAATCTCCTAATGCGGTGTGATAAATGCCTGCTCCATAATGAAATCGTGTGTATGAGTGTGTGTCTGGGGAACCATCGATTGGGCTCCATTCATGCCTTTGTTTGTCCGTCCATCACAATAATAGCGCAGACACTATTGATTCGATATATATTGGGAAAACAATGGAGGCACCTGAGTGTTTGCTGTTGTCTTATTTTACCACTTTCAAATGCAAATCCACCTGTTAACAGAATTTTTCAAGTAACACTTGAAGTAAAAGTTTAGACTTTCACCAGTGTCCTCAACAGAACTGGATTTCCAAACTTTGCTTTTTTGGTAATGTCTATACAGTAGCTGCAGTAGTAGCTTTGGTATTGAAACTATACCCAGCTGTATTCACCATAGCATCACTTAAAGGTGCTATATGTCCATTTTTGCTATTGCTACATAGCCAATGTTAGCATTAACAGCTCCTACCAGTCTAGAAGAAACACTGCAAGTTCAGCACTATTTAGCTGTCTCCAGTGGTGGAAAGCAAAGCTAATTAACTCTTGTTTTGCTTCTGTTTCTATCACTTCTTTTCTTCTACTGAAGTTAGCATGCTAACCAGCTAGCCCAGGCCTGTCCGGTCTCCTATTATCACTGAGTGGATTTAGAAGTAGAGCTGCCTGGAAACACAACAATGACTGAAGCTTTTGGTAAGTAAACCGCTACTAATGCTAACGTTGGCTACGTAGCGATGGCAAAAACTTACATGTAGCACCTTTAAAGCAAGTTAACTTAAACTTAGCTCTGATTTGTTTGTTGAAAGCTCAGATCTTAAAGCTTATTAATATTTTTATGTTGGCGATGGATCAGATGAAGCATGTATAATGTGAAAAAGGTTGTAAATAGTGACAAGCAAACAAAAAACCCCTGATGAAGCTACTGTACACCACCTGTGCAGCACCAATGAACTGACAGGCAAAGTTAGCGACCGGCTTGTGAAGACTGTAAAGTCTTTTGGGCAGTGTAGATTGAAAGAAAATGGCAAATGAAAAAGAGACATTTACAGAGCAAAGAGAAAGCACAGAGAGAGATCAGAGCCACAGTTCATTCCCTCCCCTCGCTGTCCTCAAAGTGTGATGGGGTCATCAGCACAATCCCATTTTTTTTATTATTTTTTTTATCACTGGGGCTTTAACCTTCCCTCTCTCTCTTGCCCTGTCACTCACGAGTGCAGACACACATTCACACAAGCATGCTGGGAGCTGATGGATGGATTGTGTTTGACTGTGAGAACATTAGTCTTGTACAGTGATTTATTTTTTCTCTGAGACACCAGTGGAAATGGGTTCTCAGAAGCAAATCAAGGAGAGCAAATGTATGGCATCTGATATTTTCTTTTGCTGTTAGTAAAAGTGGGCTTATTCAGTGGATGCCAGGAATGGCATTCAAGAGGCAGTGCCTTGATGTGATCGTACTCGCTCATGGTCACGTCAGCCTGAGCTGAGTCCTTGTCATCCATTTCTAGACAGCATTAGTTTTAAGATAAAGATTTGTTCCCGTGCAAATTAAATTTCTCTCTAATGCTCGTGGCATTGTCCTGTTTCGTTTTCCTGTAAAAAGAATTGGTCGTTTGCCCACCTGTCATCATAAAGACAGGTAGTAAAGGATGAAATGCACATCAGAGCCAGATTCAACTCTACGCTGTCCCAGGATGCCTGGATGAGTTCCCAGGCAAAGCGCGCGTGTCCACCTCCACTGTGGTGAAATCTCGACAGAAATTGGACGGAAAGTGGCTTCGAGCCCAGTCGGTGAAAGGCACTGTGCGTCGAGAGGCTTGCAAACTGATCGATAGCGAGCTAATTGGAAAATAGCGGCAGGAAATGTGATAATGTGGCTTCTCGCTCTGGTCCTACTCTGGCTCTACCTCCCCACCACCACCACCCACCTTCCCCTTCTTTTCCTGCTCTCAGCGGGGTCAGGTCTGGGTCCTTCAATCTAGTGGTTCTCTAATAAGGCCGGAGCCACTGGTCGACCCAAATGAACATCACAGCTGCTCTGTCGAGCGAGCAGCGCCGCCGCATGCTTACAAGGGCATTCGTTCACACGTACACACATGATGAGACGAGAGCACAGCAAGGGAAGCCGGTGAGATCGTGCTCGACATGTCAGTGCCTGCCGTTTGACGGATCAGGCTGCAACCACCAACGAGGCAACGCAGAGATGCGGCGGTGGGATACAGGCAGGAAGGCAGTCAAGCTGGCGGAGAGGAAATCACAAAGGCAAGGAGAATGAAAGAGAAGGGGGGAGAAATGGGCATGCCAAATTTGCAGAGGAGGCGAAGAAAGAGAAGAGAAGCCAGGGAAGAGTGGCAGAGCCTTCAGCCTTCAATTAAGGTGAAAAGAAAGAAGTAACACAAAACTCAAAATGGATCATGATTGGGATCATTTGAACTGTTTTTAGGGAGGGATGAACGATCAAGTGCTGACAAAACAGAGATAATTAACACTGAACATAAAGCAGATTCATTCAAAAAATGAGGTGAAAATGCATCTGTACACAGTTAATAATGGCATCCATGTTGTATCGGTTATACACCTATCCTATGGTACCGTCATATGAAGGTTCCCTCCCTTTGGACTCTTTCGTCACGGATCAGCACAGTCAAGATGGTTTGTGATTGGTTGATGATGGACGTTTGAGTCAAAGTTCAAAGTACGAAAGCTCAGTGTGACTTTACTTCACCGCCCCGGACAAATCCCTCAATCATGGCGATTCTGTTGAAATTACTTTATCATGGTGCAGAATTTAGTTTTTCATGCTTGGGTGACTGGGTAACATTATGGAGTTGGGATGTAACAGAAGGACTTGGGAGAACAGACGAGGGGACTGGAAGCAGTCTGGGAGGGAGGATAGGGAGAGGAAAAAAAGGGTCTCTTGTCCCATTTCAGACTCTGGGGATCTCCACATGTCACCAGGATGCGTTGTACTGCCAGACGTGAGTGACAGTGATGGGCACTGTGTGCCCGGGATCCAGCGTTTTTCCAACTCCTCCCAATTCCCCCGGCCAGGCCTCTCTATCTGTGTGACAAGATGAGGAGACGTCGTGTCAGCTCAAGTGCGACAGTCTTTGTCTAACTCTCACTCACTCATTCATTCACTTGCTCACCCTTTGCCTCTTTACTCCAACCTCTTTCCTGGAGTTTTGTGCACCTGTCTCTCTTTTTTTTATGCTTAATTTCTTTCTCACCTCCTTATTCTTGTCTTTCTGTTTACTTACTCGCTCTTCGACACCTGTGTCTCGTCCTTTTGTTCTCCAGTTCTGTCTCTTTCTCTCAGTGCTCTTTCTACATTTTCTTTTTGGATTGGCAGTCCTGGAGTGGTTGACACACACAAAAAAAGAACAGGTGGTCAACACCTGCCTGGCTTCCTAGATTATGAACCGTCTCTTTGATAAGCCGCCATTCATCCACATCAGAGGCACTGTTTCAGGACATGCTTCAGAGTGGATCGGGGCACCCCATAGAGCTGTGCTGTCACCTTTCCTTTTCACTGTCTACACCTTTGACTTCTGCTTTAACTTGGGGTCATGGCAGCTCTTGACGCTCTCAGATGGCACATTTTTGTGGGATGGGTCTGTAAAAGCAAAAGACTGGTGGCGAGCTTCAGAGAATGAATCTCTCAGGCATCATTAGACGATCCAACAAGCAGTCCATTTGAGGAACACTGGGCCTTTTCAACAGGGGGAGGCATGCAGACTAAACAGGTGGAAGAACTGAGAAGCAGGAGAGGGGATTATTACGACAACAAACCCCGTTAATAGACAATAAACTCATTGAGCCGATGCTGCAAAGGAGCACCTTTGGTTTCACTCCAAAAACTTCAACCCCGGCAACCTCAAGTTCAGCAGCTCCAGCTCCAAATGGGTCTGTGGATGTAAAATATCCCAGACTACCTCTTCATTTCTGTGTCCTGGCACGAGCTATAAAGGATTTTCTTTGTATGTTGAAACCTGCTGTATGAGATGCAGTATTTGATTATTTGCAGTGTTTGAGTGCGTCAGTATTTTCTCTGAAGACTCTTCCATGCACATGTGTAATTTTGATTACATACCTTGTAAAGCCAGCTTTTATTGCTGTGCTACATGTTGCACATTGCCACCTTTCTAGTGTAGTCATTCAAATAAAGGTTGACTTTTTCTTTCTGACAATATTTGTAGGGCCACAACTAATTATTATTTTCATTATTTTTACAAGATTTGTCCGACTAACTGTCCAAAATCCAAAGTTAATTGGTTTATACAGCAGTAAAGTATAAATATAGGTATATTTTTCAGCCTGGGACATTGGCAGAGGATCCTTTGGGTCCTGTTGGTTGCGGCATGGCGGCCTCTGTGGATCTGGCTCGATCAGATTGGGATTCCTAGCAGAAAATTGCACTGTAACCAGGCGATCAATGTTATTCACCACATCTTTTAGCGGTTATAATGTGGCTGATCTGGTACTACTGACAATAAATGACATTGATTTTCTGCCAGTCATGAAAGAGATTCATTGAAAGATGAATCAACTAATCAGTATTGCCTTACAAACCATGTTAAGATGTTTTCAATTACCAAGCGTAAAACCTTAGAAAGTTCCTGACAGTTTTCAATCAGTGAGGACTGCATTAAGCTCTGCCTCTCCCTTTTCTTTTTACCTTTTTTAATCACATTGGAGGCCTTATCAAGTGGGCTGCACCTTAAAAGCAGTCTCCCCCTTTTCTTCTTTGACTATCTCAGCTTCAACAACACCATTTATTTTGCTGTGAAGACAAGCCAATCTTGTTTTGTGTGTGTGTTCCCTTCCTCAAAAGCTGCCTGGCTTACCTGTATCTCCAGCTTCATCAACCTCCTGATGAAACCCATACTGGCCCTTCTGATGATAAGGTAAGCCAGGCAACGAGATATATCCATCATTCACCTACTTAACGCGCACACACACATGCACGCATGCACTCACCTGTGTGTGGTGGATTTGTGGAGGAGGAGTGGGGGGGTTATACTATAACAAGATTAGGATTAGAAATGTGAATGAAATCGCACCCTCTGCTGCCATCCAAGTAATCAAACAGCCTCAAACAAAAGAGCAGTTCATTTAGTGCCACTAATTCCTGCTTGGTGGCTTCACAGCGTCGCAGTTTCATTATTCTATTAACCCCCCACCCACCCCACAACTACACACATACACAAATGCACGAAACCTCATAAATTGTGTAGTGGGACCGCTGCCAAAGCGGAGCCTGGGTTCAGCTGGGTAGTTAATCATCTCCTATAGCATGTAATTCGTGTAAACAATGTTTATTTGCGCACCAAGAGAGCGCAGCACCCCCCTCCCCACCCTCCAGGCTCTAGTTAGCTGTGATGTGGTGACATACCTGGGGACAGTAGTTCATGTGCAAGAGGGGGGGCAAAGGTTGCAAGGTGTTCATAATTGACTCCCTGTGCCAAGCAGGAGTGGAAGCATGGAGAATAAGTTGCCGGCATGGAATCTGTTGTCATGACAGTGCTCCTGGTGGGGTGGGGGGTGGAGCGAGAATGTAGACAGAAAGATTAATTACGATCAGGAGAAGAGGGGTTGATGCCTGTGTGGGCAGGTGTGCATCGCCCATTTACGCATGTGTTGTTGCGTTAACTAGCAGCGGCCCTTCTGTATTTACAAACTGTGTAAAGCAGCGGGACCCTTTGGCCACGTATAACCTGCCTCATCTCAACATTGCCACCTTAAACCCGCCCGCCCCGAGACCTTTGAATGATGCAATTTCTTCTGCATCTCTTGCTCGGTTTCCACGGTCACTGTGTACACAAGGTCATTTAGTTTCTGATCAATAGCTTGTATCGAGCCTACACTCCCCCACACCACCCCCCTGTTACTGAAATGACCGTTAAATCGATGGGAACAAATGAAATTAAGCTCCTGGCCGGCTCGGAGGAGCAAATGATCTTCCTGTGATTAATAACACACTGTAAACGCATCTGTGCCGGGCATATCACATCAGAGAGTATTTCCTTGCTTCGGCTTGTTTCCTCAGGGTAGAGCGAATAAAGCTGTGGTAATGGTGTTTATCTGGGGAAGCACCATTTGGTAGAACACTGAAACAAGAACAAATGGTTTTGTTTGTACAGATGTAAGCATGTTACTTTTAGAGACTATGATTATGAAGTTTGCCGAGCACCAAGAGCCCCGACAAATCAGAGGACTGAACTCACACACCTTGAAGACGTAATGCCCAGATCTGTTGAAACTTTATTGTCCTGTGAGTGGCTTTATGTTTTAGTGGTGGATTTAAATGGATTTACCAAATTGAGTGGCCAAGATTTTGAGAGAAGAATTGACAAAATGTCACAGGAGTTTGTGCTTTGAGGTTGTAAAAGGTTTGTTTACAAGTACAAGTCCTAGACTTTTCTTATAGAATAGTATTGGATAGATAGAAAGATAAATGCAAAATATTTTCCTACTTTTTGCTAAAAAGATTTTTAGTATGTATTGAAACATAACTGTCATTGATAACACTTTATATTAGGATAAATAGTTGCTTATTACCATGCATATTGGCTCTTCAGTAAGTGTCAAACTACTAACGAATTATTTAAGATCAAGACGTTACTTTAGAACAGGGAACATATTCTTACATAGAGAGCCAATATGCATGGTAATAAGCAGCTAGAATCAGAGCGTGTCTCAGGTGTAGTAACATGGCTGTAAATGTTATTAATTCATTGTTGGTTTTGGTATTTTTATAAGTTTTGTAGCCAGCAAGAAAAAAGTGAAAAAATCACTTTAGTATGTAAGTCTGTTATTAATACTACTCTGGGCTGTAGGGCTCAGAATTTTGTCATTGAACCAGATTTGGTTGTTCGACACAAAGATTTGACTTGTTGTTCTTGTTTTTCCATACAGACATAAAGTTTGGTGTTTGGTCGTAGGGGCCTGTTATGAAAACCTGAATGTGTTCCCTCCTCCTGCTTGGCTGCTGACAGTGTTGTCAGTTTTAATCTCTTGCCGCAGAATACCGCAGTTTCTTTTATAGCTGCATGTTCCCATGATGGTGCCATCTTGGTTTTGGTAAATTTCGTTAGACCAACATTGATTTGCTAGTGGGTGGAAGTGTATTGAACAACACTCTAATGTCCAGTGTGGTGGCTGATGCAACTCATGTTTAATCGCTGCTTTGTGAGTAGAATCAGGGTCTTACCAATCATGCATTCTTTAGCAACCTCTACTGCTTTCATTATTCGTAGTAGTTATTCCTTCACACAAGTTTCTTGGTCTACTGATAGCTGTGTCTCAGCAGTTATATAATGATAATACATATTTGATGTCAGCTAACCGTGGAAACTTCGCCAAGGCTGAATCAGCAGAGGGTAGTCAAGCCATGTTGTATTGCTTTTTTAGGAAATTCTGTCTGGGGTGAGATTTGTGGGTTTGAACTTACCACATAAACCATTCTCTTCTTCTCTGCTCTTGCCTAGTGTTTATAAACAAGGACTGACGAAGTCATTAGTTGCCCGCCTTCCCGCACGCTAAAAGATGCAGATTTTGGGATGTTTTTCTGCGAAGCCACCAAGTCTTATAACAAGGCAGGTTTGGAGGGTTGAAAATACAGAGCAAGAAGAAAGCCAAGTCTGACATGTAGAGGCGCATTTAGCCTGATGTTGAATGTTGACTTCCACTGCAATGGTAATGCTGCTACTTTCTTAAAGCCCACACAGCAGAAAACAGATCTGAAGAGAGGTTGTGCCTTTACTGAACCCTAAAACACCACTAATCAGTCTTTACAGCTCATACGCTTAAATTTCTCCTCTCTCTGTGTCTCTCTTTTTAAAAAACATCACCATTATCACTCATTAAATCAGAATGCTCTTTCATGTATTTTCACAAGCAAATTGATTTTGCCCCTAGTTGCAAAGAGAAATGGCAGGGCCTGTGGGTTCTGTCTCATAAATAAGGGCCACACCACCACCACCCCATGTGTATTTTGCTTTTTCTTCAGACATAGTAGAATCTCTCTCTCTTTCCAGCTGCACAGATGGGTTGTACTTTATTCATAAGGGCTAATGGCTTAACTTTGATCTGGCTTTGCATTTGCAGCATGTATTGATCGAGATGGAGGAGAGGAGTGGGAGGGGAAAGAGGCGCTGGTGTGGAAGCGAGTGGGAGGCTGTCCCACTGGCCAGACACCCTAACTGCTCCTCTGCCTCTTTCTATGCTCCTCAGTTCCTTCTGGCCCCCAGTGCTTATTATGCATGAGTGTCATAACCAGTACAAATAATCGGGTTGGCCCCAGACAGAGCAAACATCCCTGTACAGCTGGATGATGGGAGGGTGGGGTCAGTTTGTTTGATATACAAAAAGAAAAAAACACAGATTATTGACGGAGCCAACTTTAAGATGGGGGATTTAATCCCCGAAAGTGTTCATAATTGCCATGCTAAAACCTTCTGCCCTTAGTTACCGCTATATGGTCGCCAAGTTTTCCAGTGGAGGATCGGCGCAGGTTACCATGACCAGTGGCAGTTTTACTCTTAAAATTCATGGTAATGTTTGAAACAATGGGCTTCTTGATTTTAAAAAGAAGCAGACAAATCAGCTTATCACTTTCAGTCGGGGTCACCTTGATTTTTCCGCTGAAATGACACTGGGAGTGTTTTTTTTTTCCTGCTAGCAATTAGTGTTAATTTGTGACTTAGCCCTCATGTTAATGACTTGGCTGAAATTCCACTTTGCAGCTAATCTCTTTTAATGTCTCCATCTGACTTAATGAATTTGATGGCTACTTAGACTCTATTATACAAAGACACAAATTCAGATTTGTACTTTTTAAGAAGGTGGCGCGTGAGAAATGAGCACAAACCAACATAAACTTGACAGGCTTGTAACTGCACATAACTATGTAGCTAGCTATCGATATGCTAATGTTAACTTTTGGCTTTTAAACATAGCGCTAGGTTACCACTGTAGATATTGTTAGGTAGCTAGTCGTATAAAGTTGATTGGCCTTAAGCAAGTTGTGCCAGCCAAACCCACTGAGTAATTCAGATTCAGATTGCTTGTGTGTTTATGGTTTTAAAAAGCAAATCACATTTGCTAGAGCCTCAAGCACACAGCTTTTAGTATGCGGGATATCCAGAGAAAGAAATAATTTTATTTAGCTGTATTTCGTCTCATCTTTTAGGTTCATAGTAAAGTTGAAGCCAAATAGCACCAAGTATTGTTGCTGCCTCAAAGTAAGTAAAAGGATGTTGTAATATATTAAAAACACTGATCATTGCCATGATCATTTACAGTATATTGTGTGCTTACCCAGCTGTGGTGGGCTCGAAGAGAGAAATGGCTTTCTCTGCTCCAGCCCAAGCCCATTTATGAAGGTGTGTTTATCATCTGGCAGGACCCAGGTTAAGCGCCCTGAGAATTGTCGGCTGCAGTCCAGCTGGTACCATACAATTCATTACAGCAGACACACACAGCCTCAGTTAGGAAAAGGCAAGAGCCGTGGCAAAACACTGTAGCACGCTAGAAAGAAATAGAGGGAAACAGACGAGAGGAGGTGGGAGAGGAGAGGAAGGTGTGAGATTGATAGAAAAACAGGAGTGATGAGTGTAGAGGTGATGAATGTGAGAAAAGAGGGATTGTTTGGTGTAGAGGAGGTGTGTATCAAGGAGGGGGAGTGCATAAGAAGACAGAAAACAAGATTCTCAGTGGAAAGAGTTGATCAGAAGGAGAAGTGGATCGTATTACTGTGCTTCACCTGACGCCGGGTTCGTCGGCGTTAGCGCTTGCTCTCACAGAGAATTTCATGCCTTCATTTGTTGTATTTTGATGTGGAGAGCGTAAGATGTTCTGAAGCTTTTTGCCTCGCAGAGGGGCACCCTAACGCTGACTTCTTTTGAAGATGCGCATCGCCGGGAGGTGGACGAATGAAAATTTGCTGTTTTTTTTTTTTACATACCTAGCACTTGAGCTAACTCAGCACGCCTAGAGTCTTACTACGTTGGGAATGAGCAGATCAAGTAGTGAAATCATTGCTCTTATGTGCTGTGTGTATTAATATGATTTCTTTTTATTGTGGAAAATGTCTGCAGTTCTTCTCTCTTTATGGCTGCATTATGAGATCCAGTTCAGGTTCTACGTTGTCGTATTTGCTGACGTGAACTCACACAGACGGATTAATTGAATTCCACCCACACATTCTGAGTCAGGAGTTGTGCATGTTATTTGTCAACAGGGCACCATGTGCTCATACTTCTGCATGTTTAATGTTCCAAATATGTTTCAAATCATCCCCTGCCAGAAACAGGCTTCTTTTGTTTTGAATTGTATGTAATTGAAAGAACTTTTCCCCGCTTGAGTGGACGAGATTTCAGGAGCGATTACATCAACCCACCTCCTCACCCCCAAAAGTCATGCGTTTTAAATCCCATCATTATTTTTCAAGAAGTAGGTTGCAATTTAAAATCTAATTCTAATTCCACATCTTTCGATGTGCACCATGTTTATCTTATCATTTGCCTCCACTGGGAACTTTCCTAATGCTGTGACAGCCTTTAGCCTGATAGAGCCGTATAAGAGATACGCTTTTAAAAAAAGCTGAAATGCTCAATATTTTGGACAATAGCTGATTCACAAAAGACTGTACTAACATGTGCCAGCACACAATATTTGACATTTCATGCCACCAAGAAGTGAAGTTTTTGTTCTCTGATAAAAAGCCAAAAAGACACTGGTTACTTTGAATCCACATGAAAGGGCTCGACTGATATTGTATGTTTGACCTTTCAGAAACAGCACTTGGAGTTAGTGTGTCCACAATAGACAAGTTTAAATTTAACATTTTTCTTTATAAACCCCAACAGTTCTGTTTTTTTTTTATTACATAAAGAGTTGTGTGTTTAAACCACCAAAGGTGACACAGAACAAAAATTTTCAGGGGGTTTTATTTTATAAAACTCTTTAGAATTTCATTATCAGCAACCACTCTATGCCAACTTGGCAGTAATCATTAGTTAGTTGCCCGTCTGTTAATAGCACAAACAAGTAGCTGGATTAAAATGTATACAGTTGAGGCACTGTAGACATCAGCCTTGGTTCGACACCCAAGGATCTGGAGAGACCTCTCACACCATTCCCACTCCTCCTGTGTATTCAATTTATCGGACTGAACGGGCACTGGGTGCGAGGAGCTATTAATTTCATTCAGAATGAAATCAATAAAATCGAGCTCCTTGAAACTGAATTGCATTGTATGTAAAGCACCTTATTTCTCCAATTCCCAAAAGTAAACAAACATTAAAATGAAGAAAACTTAATTCGAGACTTGTTCGCCTATTCATTCAAACGCTCGCTAAATTATCTGAACGCCCATTGATCTCATTGTAAATAGATCGCCAGTGTGTTCATAAAGCCTCCTTATGTTAAAAGTGATTTTTATTTGTTGCCTGTAAACAAACTTACCGAGCCTCTTCTTTTCAGAGTCTCTAAAGTCTCTTTGGGTGGTGTAGTTGAGCCGCAGTGATCATGCATGCATTATTGCGAGACAAAATTATATCTAACTACACAGCTCATGAATACTCCACTATTCATGACTGCCAGACTTTTAAATAATTTGTTTTGCAAACCTACCACCCTTCAATTTCCTTTTTTTTCTTCTGCTTCACCTTCCTTCCGGCTTTCTTTGCTATAATTATTCATTCATTCAGCTTCCTCATTGCATGCACATTGGCTAAGAGGTGTTGTAATCATTTTTGGATGGAAGGTATTTTCCTGTAATCCAACAGAGCGATGCCAGGTCTTCACTTCTGGTCTTTCATATGGAGGCAGAGGAGGCTGTACCCTGGAGGCTTAGCGCCCTAATCTGAATGGCTTTGCATTTCTCCGCTGTCACTGTCAACACCGCGCACGCCCTCCACAAAAATGCCACACAAAGTTGACGGTGCTCAAGCTGTTTTCTTTTACCCATGGGTTAATGCTGCATGAGGTTTTCAGCTCAAAGTATACAGCCATATTGTAAATACAGCTTTAATACTGACTTTTCATCTTGTTTAGTTAGTAATCGTTCGCCCAACAAGCACTAAAGTCTACAGCCGTGCCAGCGGCTCTGTGAGGCTGTATTTAGGCGCAGGGTGCTTTTGAGCTAAATGCTAATCACCAGCACACTAACTCACCTGCCAATAGAGGACCCAAGTAAAATGGAAATTTCGTATTTTGCTCTTTGAAGTTAGAAAACTTCCATGAAAGAGGAAAAGTAATAAAATCACTGAGGGGGAACAGGAATGTCTGTACCAAACTTGCTACAATCCATCCAGTAGTTGTTGACATGTTTCCACCAAAACCACAAATAACAGGGATAGATAACTTTGATTGTTTTGATTGGGCATGTGTTAATGTGCTTTGGATGTTGGAGGTGCTCTTCTTTTGTGTTGTATTATTTATTTGTTACCTTTATATTTCTTAGTTCCTGTGCATTCCTGTATTAAACTTAGAACATTATTAGTCATTTTAGCATGTGTTCTCTGTTATTGCTGTTAAAACACTTTTTGCTGTAATCTTTGTCCTTTTCCATAAATTGGTCGCAAAAACCTACAAATGTCAGGGTGTCATGGAGTTTAGGCCTACTTATTCTCCCTCACGCATAAAAATAGATGCTACCCACTCTCAATCGATCCATGCGCCTTTTTATGATGGCAGACACACACAGCATCCACCAGAGGGCAGCCCAGAGCCAGGCTTCTGACACCAACCCCACCCTAAAATTGACTCAGACCTTTGATGAATTCCTAAATCAAACATTATATTTTACCGGATGTTTCTGGGCTGAATTACTCAAATAAACACACACAATGAAAACATATTATAGTCCACATATTGAGACAGTCATCACTGATGGTATGCATTGGTTTGTGCAGCAAATCGTTAATATTGTGTCATGTCAGACATGTAGTATCGTGATTTTGTTTACCTTCCATAACATGGGGTCAGCAACTATTACCTGTCTCGTTGACGCTGTATTTCTGTATTCTGCTCCTCCAGGCTCCACCTGCCTCTTCCTGTTGCAGCCACACATCAGCTCAGGAATCTGATGAACTGTACTAACCTCAGATTAACCTCCAACCCCGCTTTTCTTTCTCTGCAATCCTGCACCATCACTGAGGTAGTCATGTGCACACACACACGTGGCAATATGGGAACCAGTTCATACAGACACGTGAAGAAGCTGCTCGCATTGACAGGGTTATAGAGAGGTTTAAACTCTCCTGCCCTCCACTGTCAGACAGGCCCCAAGTAAGTTTAGAGAGGTTTAATAAACTTGGCAGAGTTCTCGGAGCAGGAGGAGGATGTTTTAGGATATTCAAAAAGCACTCTTAATTCTCTCCGATAAAATTTCCTTATCCTTGAAACCATTTACTAATATGCGGAAAATAAAAGGAAGCTTCAAATAAAAGACGTTAAAAAGTATTCATATTTGACTTTTGAATTAATAAAAGAAATAAAATGAAAATCTTACTTTGGAGTTTTGGGATTTAATATTGGAATAATATGTTAACTCCAGCAATTATAAAAGTAAATTAGTACTTGTTGAGGGACACTTCAGCTGCAGATGCTTGTCTACACTGAGTCCTAAATTAAAGGTTCGTCTCAGTCTCTATATATCAGAGTATAGTTTACAGCTTTGCAAAATCTCCTATCGGCCGAGCGACATCAGTGACTTAACGACTGTATCTATGAATAATACACACAATACATTTTGCACAAGTTTAAATGAACTAAATCTTACTGTATAGTAGGAATTTTGAATGAGAAAAATACCATAGTCGTTTGTTTTTGTAACTACCCACATCTCCTTTGAGGTGAATCAGTGAAGAATCCAGAGCTGGCAGGGGTACAATCTGTGATTTCTGTATAGCATAGATCATTAACTGTTTTTCCTAAGGGGATAAAGAAAATATCACATTCTTATTACTACATGCGCTGCATTCAGATGAGTGTATTTATTTGCTATATCCTTTGTATAATTTATAGACTATAGGTGGTATATTTTATTATACTATATTTCACACTCTCTCGTAGATTTAATACACCCTTACTTCTTGATGTCTGTGTCGTCTGTTATTCATAGAGCTTACATGTTCTTTTAACTGCGACCTAATAAGACAGTGCCTGCCAAGGCTTGACTGCAAAGTTTTGGCATTGGGCTGGAGACAGCAATGAGTTATCCTCAGATTTTTAAATTTTAAGGACAGACATCAGTTTCTAGGGTAGATTAGCTGAGAGAGGCAAGAAAATGCCAATTTAGAGGTGAATTAGTTTTTTATCAACTCAAAACACAACTTCACTTGTTCACGTATGTGCACACCAGCAACATACTATAAAGATGAATATGGAAAAGCTGCACGTGGTTGACATTGTGTGTGTGCACAGTAAGCAGGTTGTCCACTGTTGATATATATAGTTGCTGCTTTATCAGATACAGCTAGCTAACTGCTAGCTCATGCAGCTTAATACAATTTACGGTCGCGCAACCGTCCTGACTTGATACTTGGTTTTGTTCAAACTGTGTTAAAATAGATTGTTGATTCAACTACATGTTCATTTGGAGCCTGCGCACTTTGTGGTGCTATTGAATTGTATTGAATTTTTCTGCACAAAATTCAAAGTTTAAAAGCGATGGACATGGCTTGCCGTCATGTCATTAGTTCAATTCTTGGAAAAACCACAGTAAAAATCACAAGTTGCCATTTTGCATGGGATAGTGAGTCAGATTGTTCCTTTGCCAGACCTTTTCTTCCTGGAGTTTCTGCTATTTACCTGACAACTAGTCAGAATTTTACGCTCTGCAACTTGTTTGAGCTAGCTGTTTCCCGCCTGTTTCCAGTCTTTGTGCAAACGTTACAGAATGGTTAATCTTGTAGTAAAGTGACAATACGTAACTTCCAT
>BRZM01001820.1:295879-312677 GCA_033238685.1 Lates japonicus
CATTGTTGTGTAAGCGCAGACACTTCAGGTTTCAAAGAGTTGTCACACGATAACACTCAATTTTCCTGTCCTTGCTACATATATACACACTGAGTTCCAGACAGCTTAGCTTGTGAATGGACAGAAAGCTGAGAAGGAGTACACCCACAGCTCTGGGAACCACTTATCCCCACTGTACAGAACAGCCCCTTCCTCCCTCTCCCTCGCCCCCTCCGCTTCGCCTCTCTCAATAGAACTGAGAGCGTGATCTTTCAAAGCAATATCGAACCATTTGTCTTATCTCGTATTTCACTGAGATGGCGTTAATAACAGAGAAAACTTTTGCTCGGGCTTTGGCTTTACATTTACAACCAGCCAGCAAGAGCCCTGCAAAAATTCTCCAGAGACAGTGTCTTACGTCCTCTGTTATTAAATTATGATGCACCAAATACAGCATCATTGACTTTTTTTTTCCAATCTCAAGCAATCAACAGAAAGGAGTATGTCACTGTAAAATACCTTATAAAATAATGAATGCAGACCCCTGATGGTTGATCACACTCATGTACCCGCCTGTGTAATTCGACCTGAGTTGAGCCTGGTTTTTTGCTGGCGCGTGACTTGCCCTTTTCATTGCTGCTGTATTTCTGTTGCCATGTCTGTAAACACTAACAAGCCGCAGAGAACGACCATGATTCCTGTTCACTTAATAAAACAGAAGTGAAAATTATTGTGGATCAACACTGCTGCCAGCGTCCTACTGAGGACTACTGTGCCGTGCTTGAGTATTTACCTGCTATTATGACAAACGAGGGCTGATTATTACCCAGGGTGCACTGGGACAACAGTCATTGCTGCTGCAACTTCCTGTTGCAGTTAGCTGGGTCGTCCCCAAAGTTATTCACAAACACCTGTGTTGACGCCTCAGGCTTTGCAAAGACAGATAAGAAAATTATTTATAAAGAGGAACAGCTCAGACTAATCACCAGAACAGACTGAGCGTATGTTGTAACAATATGGCGACAGAAATAATAGTCGCACATGTAACTGTCTTATATATCATTTGATTTCCTCAAAGCCGATCCCCAAATATTGGTGACATTAGGTGAATTGGTAACAGTCAAAGTGGAAAAAGTGGAATGAAATACAACAATTACAATATCAATTTACTGACAGCTGTATGGATTTATCATGCCTCCCTCCTCAACTGTCAAGCATTTCCTAAATAGATAACAGGCCCAAACATTGAGGCTGACTGCAGCGGAACACAGCTGCCTCTTCTTCTAATTTGTTTTGAACCAAAATGGTTTTGCATTTTGTCTTCGGCTGAGACGAAGTTTAGAGCCGCTGTTTCCCGCTGTAAAATATTATCTATTAGGAGTTTCAGCATCTGTTGTGTATCACAAAGATCAAACTGAAAACTAATTTTAAATTACTTGCAAATGAAGGAATTCTTGCTCTAGCAAGAACAAGACTTGGATACAGATTTATGTCTGGATTGGGCTGCAACTAGCAACTATTTTCAGTATTGATTCATCTATTGATTACTTTTAGACTGGTCTAATGTGTCAGAAATGACAAAGCACGGGTGATATCTTTAATTGTTTTTGTTCAGTTTACAGTAAAACCAAAGATTTTCAGTTTACACGATATAAAAGTTTCCCACCAGACTAAAACAAATCTCTGCCTCTAATAACTTAACAAAATTAATCCTCACAATTTCAAACTGCTTCCCCAAACTATTGTGATGTCGCATTTTAAAGTCACTAAGAGAAACTTCTCCTTCAGCAGAAGAATATTACATTAATATAACACATACATGTTCTCCACAGTGAAGGTCAGACATTCAAATGAATTGTCACAAAACACAATTTGGGTGAAGGGGGACTTTAAAATGATTAATTGAGTTGTTTCAGCCTGGTCAGGTAGAGGAGTAATATCTATGGGTAACATAATATACTGTATTTCACTGCAAACCACCCTCATGATAATAATGAATGCATATGCCCTCATTATTACCAAACAGCACAGCAGGAAGGTGAGAGTAGATGCAAAATTTTAGCATCAGTGTAGGAGGGTATGTGAGTGCCGAGAGGCGGGGGTGCTGCTGTATCCAATCAGATTTCAGGACCGGTCAGCCCACACCCCCTCCCCCAGAACTATCAGGCAAAGATGACAAGACGCCTTCAATTAACCTGTTGCACTCTGGCCACGACATTTAGGCTCGGGCACGACCTGAATCACAACCGAAGCCATGTTTCACTTCTAACTGCCACCACCGGTTAACAGGAGCCTGGAGGAGAGGAGAGGAGCACTGGCACAGCGGCGTTTCCATCGCGGTGAAGGATGATGGCTGCATGTGTATAGCACGGTTTTTCTGCACAGGATCCACTCACTACCCCCACACCGTTACCTGCTGCGTGTCTGGCAGACCGTACTGCTCACAGCAGCCCCAACTGAAAATATTCATCTTTAATAAGAGTAGTTTGCACATGATTTATTTTGATAGTCCTACGCCTGTTGTTGAGAATATTCATGGCTCATTCTATGTTATGGAACAGAATATTCCTACAGCTCATTCAGCATATCCCCCTGCCTCATACCCGTGCTCTCTCATTGATTTGGCCAGTGCCACCATGGCTGGATCGTCTGGGTTTACAGAGGATAACAACACTGCAGTCTCCACTCTCTCCTTTCGGCTTTCCGACCATATATTGGACTGACCACCGGAGTCGATATGTTCTTCTAAACGTTCGCTGCAGTCAGGGCTGTCATCTATTCATCTATATCAGGTTGGGATACACGTGTGCCAGTCGTTCAAAATTACTTTAGGGCTGGTGATAGATGTGGGTGTTACTGATTGTTGAGTAGCTGCTAGATTGAAGATGGTCCGCCCGGGCATCACCCGCACTCCTTCTCTCACCTCTCAGGCTCTCCGTCTCCAGGAGGAGAAGGGCAAGAGCTGTGAGTGATATATTTGTCAGGCTGAGAGAGATGAAGGACTCCGCCATCTCTGTCAAGAGGGGACGTTGTGCAAGGCGAGAGGTTAACATTGAAAGCATTTCGCAGTTCACTACTACCTCGCCAACTCGACACTGGCGAGAGATGAAAACGCTCCCATTACAGGCGGACCAGCTGATTTTGCTGTTGACCTCCATTCATGAGCGTGACCCGTTACATTCATCCTTACACACACACACACACGCATGTACAAGCGCGCTCATTACGTAGAAAGACCATATCCGTTGCTGTTCGTTTCACGGGTGCTTTAGATTAGTAATGACCACCAGCTAGCTGCCAACAGGACCATGGTGAGTATCTACTGGCTAGCCCGTTTCTAAATGAGTGTAAATGATCTGCTTCACACCAAAGGACAAGAACTAATCTGCACTAATCATCAGCACGGACTACTTACCAGGTACGGCACATCAGCTGGAACTGTTCTATGCTGAAGAAACAATGAAATGCCAACACTGGCACTGCTCTGCTGCTGCTGGAGAAAGTTACTCAAAAGTAATTAGTAAAAGTCATTTATCTTTGCCTCACTGACTCATTTTGCATAAGTTTAAAGTATCTAATGAGATATTTGTTGTAAGAATATGGCCTGTACCCCAAGAGTGCTGTTACTGTAAAAATCTTAATTTCAAGGCTTTGAAAACCAGTTTTACCTATTATCAAAACGAATGAATCGGTTTAGAATAAATAACATTTAACTAAGAGATATTTTTCTTTCAATTGACATAAGACTTGGGAACAAAGTTTAACTTAACCTCTGCACCCACATTTAATAATAATTACAAATTAAGATCCTGTTTTTCTGCACATATTTTGTACATTTTATTAAGCTTTCGTCATATGCTGTATTCACTTGCTACCTTGTTTGGTTGTCAAGTTATTCTATTGTTCCTCAGGGATGGCAGGAAACTTGTTGAACACAGAAAAAATCTAATGAAATAAACTAAAAATTAAAAAGTAAATTTAGAAAACTGTATACTAATAACTGACCTTTCAACACATTGCAAGAATTGCAAGTGTTCTTTGGTAGTTATCATGAATAGTAATGTGATTTTCTCCCGTCTTCTAACACAGAGCAAGGTTGAGGATGGAGTGTAAACACTAAATCTAATATCACTTCACACTAATGGTTGAACCCACTATACCTTTAATCATCTACCAAATGTACTACTTTTATTTCCTTTAGTACGTTCGCTAATAAGAAATGTGAGTGTCAGCACAAGATATAGAAAAGTACAATGGGAAATATAACGTTTTTAAAGTCTGAGATGTTTGTAGAAAAAGAAGCCTTAAGGCTTTCATCAAAACTTGGAGGATAAAATGTAAATAAATGGGTTTGCAACAACAGAGCAATCTTGCCATTCAGTTCAGCCAAATTATATTTAGTTTGATTCCTGTTTTTTCTTATCAGATGGCTGTTAAAACATTCTTTACTTGAGAGCTAGTTGAATATTTTCTTTTAATTTGTGGGAAAGATCACTGCTAATTATGGGACAAGAATTTTCCATAATTATCAGTGAAATGTCTTCCATCTTATCCTGACCTGTGGTCTTTCTCCTGGGCACAGAGCCTTTATCGCCAGAGCCTGCCTGCTGTGAGCATAGCATGCGTGATTTTTAACTGCAGTTGAGACCAGTCCAGCTGAGTCAACATAAGCTCTTTATATTGTCCACCACTGAACGTAAAGCCATTTTCTCCAAGCCACTAAATTATAGAAACACAGCAACTCCTGCACACCAACATATACAGGATATAGTAATAAAAATGGTTTTATTTGTGGAGAGCATCAGGCAAGACAACAACGTCCCAAGATTCACTCTGGATATCCCGGTTACTGATAACAGCCACAACCACAACTGAAGGGTCACTGTGTTTTCTGTTCTTCACAGCACATAATGCAATTCTACCGACAACAGCGGCAATTTACCACTCAAAAATCATAGGACTCTCACTCAGACAGAGGCAAACAGCAACCTTCTTTTGGCCAGCACTGTCAATTATACATTAAATGAAAATGCATTTATCAGTTATATTCAGCAAGCTAATGCTGCTAACGTTGGTCTACAAGAGCTGGTTAGAAGCATGTCTCCAGCTTGTTTTAATATGCAAGATACATGCTATAGCTAAAAGCTCTCACCAGCTGTTAATCCATGTGGAAGATATAAAATAAATAAACATGCATGAGGAGTAGCCTGAAGTAACACTCAGCTTCCAATGTGGGTGGTAAGCTGTTAGCAGGACATGCTAATGATTAGCTTAAATTACAAGAGGTAAACCCAATTGTTTGATCCACTCCTCATTTTACCTCACCTTTTTATATTTGTGAAACCCCAAACTCCATTTTCTCAAAAGTTTAGTGACAAATATGATAACCAAAGCTTGAGAGACGCTAACATGCTAATTTTCTGTTGCTAACTACAGCTAATTATACCTGACTGGTTATATTTGTATAGATTTTGTAGTCAATTCTACTTGTCCTTTGGTTGTTATTAATCTTTTTCTCATCACACAGGATATGCACAGTATAATTGCAGTTAGAGACTTTTTCCCACACCCTGCTGGTGAAGTGGAATATTCAGGCCTGTGTTGGATGTTTTGGCAGATTACTAAATACAACCAGTGTTTAGTATTTTCACCTCCATGTCTAATAAGAAGTACAGGACTTTATGAATTCAGACCTTGTACTGGTAATAATCGTCCTCGTCATACTTCAATGTATATGAATAAATTTAATCAGTCAACCAAGTGACTTTCAGATTATTGTGTTAATAAATGCCTTTTAGCACATTATTATCACGTATGATGTGGGATGGAGACGTGGTCTGCAGAGACAGTCAGTAAATAGGGAGAGGAAACCAATATTTAACATATTAGTGATTGTTTATAAGAGACACGCTATTATTATGGGAGACGGAGACAGCGCTCACACTGAGAAATCAAGGATGCAGCACTGTTGTTTAATATTTATGCAAACAAATCTGATCAGAAGTAACCCAGGCAATGACACAAAAAGAAAATGTGTTGTGTGAGTGGAAGGTACAAATATTTGATCAGTTAAGAAGAATGTCTGCTTGTTACGCTTTTTCATCTACATTCAACTTTGCAGCCCAAACAACAACAGCCACCAATCAAATATATTCAGATTTGTAAGGTACAGTAGCACATCCTGTTCTGTCAGAAATGATGATAGATGTCACATCGTTGTGAAGTGCACAACATTGCTGAGGAGGCAAAGAAAGATTTAACAATTTGATTACTGCTGACTGGATGGACACTCTGGCGCTTAAACAACATCATCTATTTGCTCAGCATTTTATTAGCAAATATACCAACACATTAAACAGTTGGAGGTCAGTTAAAACATGTTTTGCTGAAAGATTACAGCCAGAACACTGATAAAACAGGAAGAGTGAAGTGGGAAACTATCTATGGAAACACAGTATAGAGGACTAGAATAATCCAGCAATCTTAAATTTAAGAAACGCTGTTTTATGATAATTTTGCCCAATGCAAAGGTTTTACTTCCACTCATTTAAACTGAGCAAATCATCCAACCCAACTTGGATTTCTGAGGTTCAAACTCATTAGATTTTCCAATGGAATAGTTAATAAAATTACCTTGCACCAAACTACAACTAGGAACCCTAGAGAGATAATTTATCATCTCCATATTCATCCACAGCAGTCAACAACACCATTCTCCCCACGGATGTTAACACATCACTTTCCCATGCCAACTGAAGGTAGTGCAAAACCCACAACGCAAAGGCTTAAAGGTTATAATGATTTGAACTGCCGCCATATTTCTGCATTATATCATCAGGAGAATACATTTATTTTGCAAATACGCTATATTAGAATAATCAGAACTGGTCAGGCTGACCCAGGTTAGCAGATTGACACATTTCCAAATGAAACACTTGACCCAAATTTCAAAAGAGTGTGACAAATGCAGTAAATCTCACCAAAACTTGAAACAGTACTTTTGCAAGTTTCAACGACAGGTGTCATCACCTAGAAAGTGAGGTGGGAGAAGACTTGTCGCTCATTCATTTCAATTAGTTGATAGACCCGTCCATGACGTTAGTTGAGCAGGGACTGGAATTGTGACATGCAGTTAGCCTCACCAAAGAGAAAGAAGTGACTCCCAGTAACTCCTAAGTTGTCTATTTTACATGTTTTGTGTTCGGTTAGTCATATAACATTAGCCCGCATTCAGAATTGCCTCTGTTTTGTTGTTACGGTTTGTTTGCCTGTTTTAAATTGTGAAAGAATAATAATGAAAATTATTAAACTCAAACATCCACACCCCTGCATGTCACATTTTTGTGTTTAACTCATAGGAAACAGGTTCAGGAGATCATTTAACAGGCAGTAAGGCACAAGTTATGGACTGACTCACCTTCCACCAAATTTAAATGAAAACAAACAAAACAATAAATAAATAAACAGTAATTCTGAATAAGTACATGTTAGCATGCCAGCTAACAAAGAACAGAAACAGGGGGCAGACAACTAGAGTTACTGGGAGTCACTTCTCTTTCTCTTTGGTAGAGGCTAACTGCATGTCCACACCCAGTCCCTGCTCCAACCCCAACACGTCATGGACTTAGGCCTATCAACTGAACAGAAATAGACCAAACCGATGTCAATAATTTCTCCCACCTCACTTAAATTGATGACCTTTACTGTCACAGTTCTTGCAAGAAATTTTTTCATTTCAAGTTTTCATTAGATTTACCGTATCGTCACTTTTAGAATTAGCTGCGTTTCTACTTGGAATGTCCAATCTGCTAACCTGGGTCAACCTGACTCAGTCTGATTATTCTAATATGGCAAAAGTTAAAAATAAATGTATTCTCCCACAAATGATATAATACAGAGAAATATGGCAGTGTTCATTATAACCTTTAAGCCTTTATGTTGTGGTTTTGTACTACCTTCGATTGGCATGGGAAAGATGTATTTAATAACATCCGTGGGGAGAATGTAGTTGTTGAATTGTGGATGAATATGAGATGATAAAATTATCTCTAGGTTCTAGATTGTGATTTGAATTGCAAAAGGTAATTTTAATAACTATTCCATTGGAAAATCTAATGAGTTTGAACTATCAAATCCAAGTTGCTGATGATTTGCTCCAGTTTAATGAGGAGAGTAAACCTTTGCATTGAGGCAAAATTATCATAAAACAGCGTTTCAAATTTAAGATTATGGATTATTCTAGCTCTATACCTGTGTTTTCCACAGATGGTTTCCCACTACCTTTCCCATTTTATCAGTGTTTCAAGGCAAATCTTTCAGCAAAACATGTTTTAACAGCCTCCAACTGTTTAATGCCATGATGGTTATCAAAATGCTGAGCAATAGATGATGTTGTTTATAAGCGCCAGAGTGTCCATCAGTCCAGCAGTAATCAAATTGTTAAAATAAGCTTTTGCCTCCCAGCAATGTTGTGCATTTCCACAGCGATGGTGACATCTATCATCTGTTTCCTGCAGAACAGGATGTGCTACTGTACATACAAATCTGAATATATTTGATTATGGTTGTTGTTGCCAGGCTGCAAAGTTGAATGTAGATGAAAAGCGTAATGCTAGACATTCTTCTTAACTTTGATCAAATATTTGTTTGCCTTCCTCACACAACACATTTTCTTTTGCATCATTGCCTGGAGGTTACTTCTGATCAGATTTGTTTTGCATAAATGTGTAGCCAACAGTATGCATCCTGATTTCTCAGTGTGAGCGCTGTTCCGCCTCCACTAATACAGCGTATCTCTTATAAACAATCACTAATATGTTAAATATGTAAAACAGTTCCTCTCCTATTTACTGACTGGGTTCTGCAGACTAATGCCTTCATCCCACATCATACGTGATAATAACAAAGGCATTTATTAACATAATAATTCAGTCACTTGGTTGACACAGTTAAATTTATCTATATACATTGAAGTATGACGAGGACTTGATTATTACTAGCAAGGTCTGTTGGAATTACAAAGTCATGTACTTTATTAGACATCTGGAGGAGGCATTACTAAACACTGGTGGCATTTAGTAATCTGCCAAAACATCCAACACAGGCCTGATATTCACTTCTGTAGGGTGTGTGGAAAAAAGTCTCTAACCGTAATTATACTGTACATATCCTGTATGTGATAAAAGAAGAAAAGATTAATAAACAACTAAAGACAAGTAGAATTGATTACAAAATCTATACACAATATAACCAGTTGTGGTATAATTAGCTAGAAGTTAGCAACAGAAAATTAGCATGTTAGCTCTCTCAAGCTTTGGATTTATCCACATACAGTCCAAATAAACTTTGAAGAAAATGGAGTTTAGGGTTTCACAAATATAAAAGGTGAGGTAAAATGTAGGAGTGGATCAAACAGTGTCATCTGCTGTAATTTAAGCCACAATTAGCATGTCCCAGTTAACTAGCTTTCACCACATTAGAAGCTGAGGCATCAGAGCTACCTCATACATGTTTATTTATTTACATATCTTCCATATAGATTAACAGCTGGTGAGGAAGCTTTAGCTATAGTATGTATGTTGCATATTTAAACAAGCTGGAGACGTGCTTCTAACCAACTCTAGATAACGTTAGTTAAGTATTAGCTTGCTAGATACTGACAAATGCATTTTCATTTTAGCCTGTATAATTGACAGGTGCTACTGGAAAAGAGAAGGTTGCTTTTGTTTGCCTCGTCTGGAAATTGAGGTCCTGTAGTTTTTGAGTAGTAACGCTACCGTTACTGGTGTAAATTGCATTGGTGTGCTGTGAAAGAACAGAAATGGACCCTTCAGTTGCTGTGGCTGGCATTGCAGCAGGATATCAGAGTGAATATTGGGATGCTATTATTCACCTGAGATGCCTTCTTCCACACAAACAAAACCATTTTATTACTATATCCTGTATATGTTGATTGTGCAGGGAGTTGTTACTGTGTTTCTGCAATTTGAGGTTATGGGAAATGGCTTTTGCGTTCAGTAGGCGGACAATATAAAGAGCTTATGTCATTCCAAGTTGACTGGTCTCAGCG
The DNA here is from genome assembly GCA_033238685.1 of Lates japonicus. NCBI lineage: Eukaryota > Metazoa > Chordata > Actinopteri > Centropomidae > Lates > Lates japonicus. Next base: position 305,928 of record BRZM01001820.1, read on the forward strand.
CTGTGTTAAAACCCCACGATACTATATAGCAGGCTCTGTGGATACAGGCTCTGTTACAGGAGAAAGACCACAAGGTCAGGATAGATGGAAGACATTTCACTGATAATTATGGAGAAATTTTGTCCACTTAATTAGCAGTGAAATCTTTCCCACAAATTAAAAAGAAAATATTTAAACTAGCTCTCAAGTAAAGATGTTTAAACAGCCATCTGATAAGAAAAACAGAATCAAACTAAATATAATTTGGCTGAACTGAATGGCAAAGATTGCTCTGTTGTTGCAAAACCCATTTATTTACGTTTTATCCTCCAAGTTTTGATGAAAACGCCAAGGCTTCTTTTTTCTACAAACATCTCAGACTTTATAAAAGGCAATTATATTTCCCATTGTACTTTTCTATATCTTGTGCTGACACTCCACATTTCTTATTGGCAGACATTACTAAAGGAAATAAGTAGTACATTTGGTAGATGATTAAAGGTATAATTAGGTTTAACCCATTAATGTGAAGTGATGTTAGATTTAGGTATTTACACACTCACATCTCAACCACACTCTGTGTTAGGAGCAGGAAAATCACATTACTATTCATGATAACTACCAAAAAGAACACTTGCAATTCTTGCAATGTGTTGAAGGTCAGTTATTAGTATATACAGTTTTCTAAATTTACTTTTAATTTTAGTTTTATTTCATTAGATTTTTCTGTGTTCCAGCAAGTTTCCTGCCATCCCACAAGGAACAATAGAATAACTTGACAAACAGAACAAGGTAGCAAGTGAATACACAGCATATGACAGAAAACAGCTAAAAATGTACAAAATATGTGCAGAAAAACAGGATCTTAATTTGTAATTATTATTAAATGTGGGTGCAGGGTTAAGTTAAAACTTTGTTTAAGTCTTATGTCAATTTAGAGAAAGAAAAATATCTCTTAAGTTAAAATGTTATTTATTCTAAACCGATTCATTCACGTTTGATATGAGTAAAACTGGTTTTCCAAAAGCCTTGAAATTAGATTTTTTACAGTAACAGCACTCTTGGGAGTACGAGCCATATTCTTACAGCAAATATCTCATTAGATACTTTAAACTTATGCAAAATGAGTCAGTGAGGCAAAATAAATGACTTTTACTAATTACTTTTTACAGTAACTTTCTCCAGCAGCAGCAAACATACAGTACCAGTGTTAATATTTCATTATTTCTTCAGCATAGAACCAGTTCCAGCTGATGTACCGTACCTAGTAAGTAGTCCGTGCTAGTGATTAGTGCAAGATTAATTTCTTGTCCTTTGGTGTGAAGCAGATCCATTTACACTCATTTAGAAACGGGCTAGCAGTAGATACTCACCATGGTCCTATTGGCAGCTAGCTAGATGGTCATTACTAATCTAAAAGCACCCGTGGGGGGGGGGGCGAACGAGCGGACGGATGTGGGTGTTTCTGCATGTGAGCGCGCTTGTACATGCGTGTGTGTGTGTGTGAAAAAGGTTGAGATATTGCAACGGGGTCACGCTCATAAGATGTGGAGGTCAACAGCAAAGATCAGCTGAGGTCACGCCTGTAATGGGAGCCATTTTTCATCTCTCATCCCGGTGTCCGAGTTAGCGGCGAGAGTGAAGTAGTGAACTGCAGGAAATGGCATTTCAATGTGCGTAACCTCTCGCCTTGCAACGTCCCCTCTTGACAGGGAATGGCAGGTCCTTCTCATCTCTCTCAGCCTGGCTCGTATATCACTCACGGCTCTTGCCCACTTCTCCATCCCTGGAGACGGAGGCCTGAGAGAGTGAGAGAAGGAGTGCGGGTGATGCGGGCGGACCGCTCTTCAATCTAGCAGCTACTCAACAATCAGTAACACATCTATCACCAGCCCTAAAAGTAATTTTGAACCGACTGGCACACATACACGTGTATCCCCGGCCTGTGATATAGATGAATAGTAGATGACAGCCCCTGAGCTGCCTTGAACGTTTAGAAGGGCATATCGACTCCCTTTGTGGTGAATCAGTCCAGCATATAGACCGAGCCGAGATGAAAGGGAGAGAGTGGAGACTGCAGTGTTGTTATCCTCTGTAAACCCAGACGATCCAGCCACTTGGTGGCACTAGCAGCCAAAATCAATGAGAGAGCACGGGTGGGGGGGCGGGGGGGGATGTAACAGATAGAGCTGTAGGAATATTCTGTTTCCATAACATAGAATGAGCCATGAATATTCTCAACAGCAGGCGTAGGACTATCAAAATAAATCATGTGCTGTAAACCTCTTATTAAAGATGAATATTTCAGTTTTGGGGCTGCTGTGTGAGCAGTACGGTCTGCCAGACACACTGTGGGTAACTTGGTGTTAGGGGGGTAGTGAGAATATGGATCCTGTGCAGAAAAACCGTGCACATACACATGCAGTAAATGCATCCTTCACCTCTGATAAAACGCCCTTTGTGTGCCAGTGCTCCTCTCCTCTCCTCAGGCTCCTGTTAACCGGTGAGGTGGCAGTTAGAAGTGAAACACTTGAAAGCTAGTTTGTGATTAGGTCGTGCTTGAGCCTAAATGTCATTGGCCAGAGTGCAGCAGGTTAATTGAAGGCGTCTTGTCATCTTTGCCTGATAGTTCTGGGGGAGGGGGGGTGGGCTGACCGGTCCTGAAATCTGATTGGATACAGCAGCACCCCCGCCTCTCGGCACTCACATACCCTCCTACACTGATGCTAAAATTTTGCATCTACTCTCACCTTCCTGCTGTGCTGTTTGGTAATAATGAGGGCATATGCATTCATTATTATCATGAGGGTGGTTTACAGTGAAATACAGTATATTTATGTTACCCATAGATATTACTCCTCTACCTGACCAGAGCTGAAACAACTCAATTAATCATTTAAAGTCCCCCTTCACCCAAAATTGTGTTTTGCTTGTTGTGAATTCATTTGAATGTCTGACCTTCACTGTGGAGAACGTGTATGTGTTATATTAATGTAATATTCTTCTGCTGAAGGAGGAAAGTTTCTCTTAAATGCGACTTTAAAATGCGACATCACAACTAGTTTGGAAGCCAGTTTGAAGTTGTAATTGTGGGGATTAGGTAATTTTGTTAAGTTATTACTCAAGGCAGAGATTTGTTTTAGTCTGGTGGGAAACTTTATATCATTGTAAACTGAAAATCTTTGGATTTTTTACTGTAAACTGAACAAAAAACAATCTAAAGATATCACCGTGCTTTCATCATTTTCTGACACATTAGACCAGTCTAAAAAATAATCAATAGATGAATCAATACTGAAAATAGTTGCTAGTTGCAGCCCCAATCCAGACATAAATCTGTATCCAGAAGTCTTGTTTCTTGCTAGAGCAGAATCTCCTTCATTTTGCAAGTAAATTTAAATTAGTTTTCAGTTTTGATCTTTGTGATACACAACAGATACTGAAACTCCTTCTAAATATAGATAATATTTTACAGCGGGAAACAGCGGCTCTAAACTTTAAATCTCAGCCGAAGACAAAAATGCAAAAACCATTTTGGATTCAAAACAAATTAGAAGAAGGGCAGCTGTGTTTCCGCTGCAGTCAGTGTGTTTGGGCCTGTTATCTATTTAGGAAGTCGCTCATGACAGTTGAGAGGGAGGGCATGATAAATCCATACAGCTGTCAGTAGAATTGATATTGTAATTATTTGTATTTCATTCCACTTTTTCCACTTTGACTGTGACGCCTGCCAAAAATTCACCTAATGTCACCAATATTTTGAGGACGTCGGCTTTGGGGAAATCAAATATGATAATATAACAGACAGTTACATGTGCGACTGTGTATTTCTGTCCTCCATATTGTTACAACATGCAGCTCAGTCTGTTCTGGTGATTAGTCTGAAGCTGTTCCTCTTTATAAATATTAATTTTCTTATCTGTCTTTGCCAAAGCCTGAGGCGTCCAACACAGGTGTTTTGTGAATAACACAGAGGACGACCAGCTAACTGCAGCAGAAACAGGAAGTTGCTGTAATGACTGTTGTCCCCAGTGCACCCTGGGTAATAATCAGCCCTCGTTTGTCATAATAGCAGGTAAATACTCAAGCACGGCCGCAGTAGTCCTCGCAGTAGGACGCTGGCAGCGGTGGCGGTCCACAATAATTTTTCACTTCTGTTTTTTATTAAGTGAACAGGAATCGTGGTCGTTCTCTGCGGCTTGTTAGTGTTTACAGACGCAGCAGCAGAAATACAGCAGCAATGAAAAGGGCAAGTCACGGCAGCATAGCAAAAACCAGACTCCAACTCAGGTCGGAGTACACAGGCGGGTACATGAGTGTAGTCAACCATCAGGGGTCTGCATTCATTATTTATAAGGTATTTTACAGTATTGTTTACAACCCTCCTTTCTGTTGATTGCTTGTTGAGGGTGGAAAAAAAAGTCAATGATGCTGTATTTAGTGCATCATAATTTAATAACAGAGGACGTAAGACGCTGTCTCTGAGAGGAATTTTTTTTGCAGGGCTCTTGCTGGCTGGTTATGAAATGTACAAAGCCAAAGCCCGAGGCAAAGTTTCTCTGTTGTGCTTGCCATCTCAGTGAAGAAACTCTGAGATAAGACAAATGGTTCAAATGACCTTTGAAAAGATCACCATCTCTCAGTTCGGCTGAGAGAGGCGAAGCGAGAGGGAGCGAGGGAGAGAGGGAGAGGAAAGGGGCTATTTCTATACAGTGAGGGATAAAAGTGGATTCCCAAACTGTGTGAGTGTGCGCCCCCCTTCCTTCTCAATGCTTTCTGCTCCATTTACACAAGCTAAGTTTATTTGTCTCTGTCTAGGACTCAAGTGAAGCAGCAGAAGGGGACTGGGGGGGAAGGTGGGGGTGGGGTGGGGTGTTGCTCATTAACTGACAACTCTTTTTTTTTTTTTAAAGAAGAGCCGCAGAGGTGTCTCTGCGCTACACAGCTGGGCTTGCTGGCTCTGCCTGGCCCCCACGGGTCTTTGATGGTGCCCATTATGGTCCAGTCCTGGGAGAGCCCGCGTAGCTTGATAGCTAGCTAGCTAGCTCTCGGTTGTACGCCCACTCCCACGAGCCTTTCATTTCATCTGACGTTTTGAAAAAAAAGACCCTAACAAAAAGTGTCACGAAGGGTTGAAAGATGTTAGAAAACTTTGAACTCACCATGAAAGAAAAAAACAAATACATAAGACAAATGTAAAGACCTCCGGACTCCTTTTTTATAATGAAAAGTCTGCACAAAGAGACTTGATATTCACTGTACATGTACACAAAGGATAAAAGCCTTTATATGTGTGAAAGCCACTTAGATGACACAAAAAGAAGCAGCTCAGTTTTTCATCCCTAACATGGACTGTACACTCGCAGCACTCTGACATGCTGTTATCCTGAAGTCACATAAAGTCCTTCACTGCGCTGAGGCCACTCGTTATGTGTTTTTACATTAATTATTACATCCATGTGAGGGTATAATCTCCACTGAGGATGAGGGAGAAATGTCTTTCTCACTAATTAAAACTGTTTTTATATATGGATATAAAAAGATGTTTAATTATGAATGCCTCTCTTACTTTGTGCCCCCCCCCCCCCTTAGGTCTGAAATCAAACCCACATCTAATATTTGTTAGAACCTTTATAGTATCAGTTGCTTAAAATTGAGGGTTTCATGTGGAAATGACTCCACTGCTGGGTTAGCGCATTAGCTAAATGCTTATTTGTGTTAAATGCGGTGCCACAACAGGGTGTTTCCAGGCTCCGCAAAATTAAAATGTAAAACGACTTGTGCCTCCACACTGATGTAACCTATTAAATTTGTTAGTGTGTGTGTGTGAGGGGAATACAAGGAGTAGATGAAGTCCGGACAGCAGCATCGCTTGTGTCCCAATTAGCAATGCAGGGCTTTGAATGGGTCTTTAACCTTAGCAGAGCTTAATCATGTAATTAACGAGAAGGGGGAAGCTGCCTGTCTAATGCTACCCTCCCGCTAGAAATATTCCCTCCAAAACATTGTCTAGACTCCATGTTTTTGGAGACAAAGACATCATTTGTGACCTTTAAGACAAGGAGAGGGTTGGCTACCTGAGGCATTAGTCTTTTATTTAGCTGGGACCTGTTCTAAATTAATGTCTTATTGTTATTCGGAGCGTGTGCGTGGATACGAGGCAGTGTGTGTGGGAGCCGCACACAGCCACACAGTGTGTATCTGTGTGTGTGTCTGCATGTCATCCACTGTCACAATTGCCCATGCAGGATCTCTGCTGATGGTTGATTACCTACGGCTGGCATTTAAGCAGCGGTCCTCGCCCCCCCCCAGCTCGGACATGCCACACATCACGCCGGCTGAGTGGTTGTTTACTACGGCCTTGCTTTAATTGCTCATCAAATTATTGGCTTAATGATAAGACATGGGAGATTGAAAGGGACATATGGATTCGGACAGTGGCCATCAAAAGCCGCCCACCACACTGTGGTTTTGCAACCGCGGTGTCTATTAGCTAAACAAGCTGAGGCCTATTTAGTGGCAATCAGCAGAAGCACTGTGGAAGATAAAAAATCAGCTGTGGGCATTATTTTCCCTTCAGCCTTCAAGAGTGACAGGCCTATTATACAGTGCATGGAATTTATGAGATGATCATCTTTGATGGCCTGGATGTCCGTCGTTCGCTGTAATGTTTTCTATGGTAATGATGCTTCCCCTCTGCCTTAGACCACAAAACCGCCATCCGCCTTGTGACTCCATCTCTCTGCTGAAAAGTGATTGTTGACGGCTCCA
>BRZM01001821.1:0-29083 GCA_033238685.1 Lates japonicus
TCTGTCGACACTGTATGGTCAGTGGTTACCAGCGTCAGACCACAGCAACAAGGCATTGGGTTTGAACAAGCTGGCTTCCTGGGATTTTTCTGTGTTGAGTTCTCAAGTTCTCCCCATGTCTGTGCGGGTGCCCTCCTCCCACGGTCCCACTCATGTGAACTGGACTGTCAACGGTCTACTGCACCGTTCTGAGGCGTCTGAGGGAGGACGTTCGATGCAAACGAATTGAATTGGGGAGAATGTTTTGGCTGCGCCCACATAATTGTTGCTCCCCACCCACCTTACTTGTCACAGTGGAGGACATCCAGCGCATGTTGTAGATGGTGCTTGACGTGCTTACAGGATGGGACTTCCAGGGGGTGTGTGGCAGGAGGGATGGGAGCGGTGCTGCAATTAAATCAGATATGTTTTTTTGCTTATTATAGGCAAAGTGTCTTTTTGATTGCATCTTGTATCTAAAATGTTCTAAACACTGACAAATTAACATTAAGTAGTTAATTCTCATTAATTTATCTCTATAACCAGCATCAGGGTGTGCAAATAATTCATTTCATTCATTGATATTTGGATTATTGAATTAAGAGTTGGTTGTGTGAAGGCGATCATCAGGAAGGAAAGGGCAGAGGTCACATCATCAGGATCATCAGGATTCGAAACACTATGTCCTGGATAAAAGTATTGGACAAATCAACAGACTGTTTCCTATGTTTGTTTGTTTTTTCTTTGCTCAGGGCTGGCTCCCTGTGTGTGTTTATGTGTGAGTTTGAGGAGTGTGACACTGTCGTCCAAATGTGTGAAGTTGTTGGCAGTCAGATCTCAGTCCACTATCTGCCTCACCCTCCAATAAAAATGTGTTTGTTGTTGCAGTTTAGTTGTATAGAAACATCATTTCTAGGAGACAGGATTGGAGTGAGTGTAAAAGTGATAAAAAGTAGAGGAAGGACTGAAAGAATTTGTGTTCATGTGTGTTCTCTATGGAATGCAAGATGTTCAATGAACTGCCTGAAAATCAGGATAGTAAGGAAATGAAGTCAGCTGTGTGGTTCATTTATACAGTGACTAACACCTGTCTTTGTGGGTCGTAAATGGCACCTGTATTTATGTAACCTGTAACACAAGCACCATAGTGTCGTCTGTTGTGTCATCCTAACTGCCTCTCACCCCTGACTAACACTGTACAGGCTTATCAGCTATAGAGACTGTGTTTGAACAGTTCTGTGGAGGAGGGAGGAAAATCACCAACCTTATGAGGACAGGGGGACAAAACAGAGAGTAGCATCTGCAAATTTAGCTACTGAAGTGTGGATGTAGTCTCACCCTCTATCTGTCTCTCTCTCTCTTTCTCAGCAGTCTGTCCTCCTCCCTCTCCTCCCTAATCCATTTATCACTTACAGTAGGAAGCAACCTGCCACTGATGAGTTATCTGTGCTCCACCCCCGACCACCACACACACTCACACACACACACTCAATTCCTCCAACTGCAACTCAAAACACCATCTTTCTAAGTTATTTAATAGATTTGAACTTTTTAGATTTACTTTTAGTTCGTTTGTGCATACTCCATTTACTGAATGCTGTAAACTAATTTATACAGTGTAAATGGAAAATGAAAACAAAATTTCTGACTGGTTCATGAGCGTATATTCAAGTAAAATATCAGGAAGCCAACAGTGGATTCTGATTGGTTGGAAGGTGTGGATTAACCTTTAGTAACTGGACAATACAGTATAACTGGATACCAATGATGCAAGAAAATCAAATTTAATTTTAAATGTGTATCATATTTGTCTAAAGTCTAAATGAGGTAATGATAAATAGAGGAGATAAATATTGTTAGCAGGTGCACAGGGAAGCGAAAAAGACTGGAGAGGAAATGCGACCAAAACTGCAGCGAAAAAAGAAAGATGTGAAAATACTGGTGAGAGTGAGGGGGTGAAAGATAGACAGCAAAGGTGAAACTTGTCTGTGACAGAGAGGGGAGACAGAAGCAGGCTGTGTGAGGGAGAGAGAGTGCTATGTAATGTTATCTCTGCTGCACATAATAATTATAATAATTATACTCTGTATCCAAGCACATCACTATTGTCTGTTCTTGAGATTGACAACCAGTAAAATTGCTTTTTACCAGTTTTAAAATTTAAGATTAATGTTATTTAAGAAAAAAAAAAAACCTGGTGGAGCCTTGCTGACCCGTTTAGCTTAGATGTTGCCTAATAACGCAAATGACAGAAATGTATCTTTCTAATTTTATGTATTTTTGCTTTATGGTGTTTAAAAATGACAATGCTAGCTTAAAATTAGTTGTGTATGTGTATTTAACACATGCTTTCCTGTATTAAATAATATCCTCACCTCACAAATGTACACAAGAAGTCATCTGAGAAGTTGCTTCAGTTTGAGTATTGATACCATGCGTAACTTGAGTTCTAAGTAGAACTGAACAAGCTCATACTTTGGGAACAATGTTGACTGTTGCACAATGTGATACATGCAAGAATGAATCAGGGGAAATTCAGAGAGTGTTGCGTGCAAGCAAAATGAAATACAGTATCACGTACAAGTTGTTACAATTTCAGAATATTCTCAATGTCGTCATTCAGTGACTCTGAGCTGCAGAGACATTTTTGGTTTCAGCTTGGCTTGCCTTGTTCATCTGTTCTGATCTGTTATAAACACCACCACCACCCATCACCCCCATCCCCCACTCCTGGTTCAAAGTCATTATCCACCATTTTAGTTTCCAGAATAATATTAGATATATTACACAGTATATTCTTGTCAGCAACCTGTCCTGATCAGAAACCTGTGTGTATTCAAGCGTGTGTGTGTGTGTGTGTGTGTGTGTACGGTGTGTGTACTCCTGTGGAATGTGTCATGTCAGATGGAGTTTGTGAATGAACACCTGAACTCCTCCTACACACACATACCTAGCCCACAACACATGGACACACCAAGCAAGACCTGACACACACACACACACACGCACACACACTCCCTCTTCATTCCTGGCTGCTCTCCAATTCCTGCCCCCTCTGACCTTTATCCATCAACTGAGGTGCTACCTGGCCTGCAGCTCTGCATGTGTGTGTGTGTGTGTGTGTCCGACAGCTTTGTGGGGACCAAAATGCTGGACCCCCCACAAGTTTAAGTGACTGTTTTTGGGTTAAGATTTGGTTTTAGGGTTAGAGGTAGAATTAGAAGGAAATAAGGAAATATAGAAATATAAAGATTTGCAGACTTGATGTTTTATATTGTTGTAAACTTTGGGTTTTGGGTTGTTGGTCGGATATTTGAAGATGGGAAATTGAGTATTTTTCACTATTAATCACAAATAATTGTTAGGTGCAGACCTAAATTTAAAAAAAGTGGTCAAAAACACTTGCAACATGTTACCAAGGGGTTCACATTTATCCAAAGTGGCATAGACAGTTTTTCTGTTTACTTGCATGTCTGTCTGCTTGTTTATCTGTGTGCTCAGTTGGTTGTCTCTCTTTTTATCTGCCTACCTAAATATCTGTTTACCTGTCTGACTGCTGTTTTCACCTCTCTGCTTCACTCTCTCAGCTCCTCAGACTAACATCAACACTATGGAAGATTCAGTCCACACCCACCCCGACCTCTGTCTCACAGTCCTCAGAACCAGAATCAACAGCACTGATCTACTTCTAGATCTACTTCTGATTTACTTCTAGAAACAGCACAGCATGGGGTCCTGATGCAGAAGCTTGGGAAAGAAAAAGTTGCAATACAAACGTCTTGAACCTGCAATTTTGCTACAATAAGCAAATGCACTGTCATGTTAAATTCATTAAGCCCACATTCCTGGTAGATTACTTTGTTCTCATAACAACATAGTTGAGCTGTTTACCTGTGCCAATTTTTTTTCATCTGACAGACTCATGGATGTATTTTACTTGAACTGGACTTCCTGGATTGTGTTTCATAGTCTCACCTTTACTAGTAACAACATGTCGACACGAACCCCTGCATTAGTTTGGGTCTGAGTACAGCCTTACTTTTGAATGCTGTCCTCACTTATGTGTCTGTTGTCTCACTCACTTGTGTGTGTGTGTGTGTGTGTGTATGTTCAGATAACCACTCTATCCCATCCTGTCCCTCCGCTTTGGAGGTTAAAGCTGAGAGCTGTAATTATACTGTCTGGCCCAGAACCACCTGTCGTGTGTGTGTGTGTGTGTGTGTGCGTTGTGTGTGTGAGTGACAGGGAGAGTTGAACTGTAGACACAGTGTGATCTAAAGCGACACTGTATTTAAACCAGAAGGCCGGCGGGGTTTCAAAAGCAGCAGATAAGGTGGAGCTGACTAATGTGTCGCTATGCAGAGGTGTACTGTTCTACACACACACACACACACACAACACACACACACACACACACACACACGACAGGTGGTTCTGGGCCAGACAGTATAATTACAGCTCTCAGCTTTAACCTCCAAAGCGGAGGGACAGGATGGGATAGAGTGGTTATCTGAACATACACACACACACACACACACACAAGTGAGTGAGACAACAGACACATAAGTGAGGACAGCATTCAAAAGTAAGGCTGTACTCAGACCCAAACTAATGCAGGGGTTCGTGTCGACATGTTGTTACTAGTAAAGGTGAGACTATGAAACACAATCCAGGAAGTCCAGTTCAAGTAAAATACATCCATGAGTCTGTCAGATGAAAAAAAATTGGCACAGGTAAACAGCTCAACTATGTTGTTATGAGAACAAAGTAATCTACCAGGAATGTGGGCTTAATGAATTTAACATGACAGTGCATTTGCTTATTGTAGCAAAATTGCAGGTTCAAGACGTTTGTATTGCAACTTTTTCTTTCCCAAGCTTCTGCATCAGGACCCCATGCTGTGCTGTTTCTAGAAGTAAATCAGAAGTAGATCTAGAAGTAGATCAGTGCTGTTGATTCTGGTTCTGAGGACTGTGAGACAGAGGTCGGGGTGGGTGTGGACTGAATCTTCCATAGTGTTGATGTTAGTCTGAGGAGCTGAGAGAGTGAAGCAGAGAGGTGAAAACAGCAGTCAGACAGGTAAACAGATATTTAGGTAGGCAGATAAAAAGAGAGACAACCAACTGAGCACACAGATAAACAAGCAGACAGACATGCAAGTAAACAGAAAAACTGTCTATGCCACTTTGGATAAATGTGAACCCCTTGGTAACATGTTGCAAGTGTTTTTGACCACTTTTTTTAAATTTAGGTCTGCACCTAACAATTATTTGTGATTAATAGTGAAAAATACTCAATTTCCCATCTTCAAATATCCGACCAACAACCCAAAACCCAAAGTTTACAACAATATAAAACATCAAGTCTGCAAATCTTTATATTTCTATATTTCCTTATTTCCTTCTAATTCTACCTCTAACCCTAAAACCAAATCTTAACCCAAAAACAGTCACTTAAACTTGTGGGGGGTCCAGCATTTTGGTCCCCACAAAGCTGTCGGACACACACACACACACACACATGCAGAGCTGCAGGCCAGGTAGCACCTCAGTTGATGGATAAAGGTCAGAGGGGGCAGGAATTGGAGAGCAGCCAGGAATGAAGAGGGAGTGTGTGTGCGTGTGTGTGTGTGTGTGTCAGGTCTTGCTTGGTGTGTCCATGTGTTGTGGGCTAGGTATGTGTGTGTAGGAGGAGTTCAGGTGTTCATTCACAAACTCCATCTGACATGACACATTCCACAGGAGTACACACACCGTACACACACACACACACACACACACACGCTTGAATACACACAGGTTTCTGATCAGGACAGGTTGCTGACAAGAATATACTGTGTAATATATCTAATATTATTCTGGAAACTAAAATGGTGGATAATGACTTTGAACCAGGAGTGGGGGATGGGGGTGATGGGTGGTGGTGGTGTTTATAACAGATCAGAACAGATGAACAAGGCAAGCCAAGCTGAAACCAAAAATGTCTCTGCAGCTCAGAGTCACTGAATGACGACATTGAGAATATTCTGAAATTGTAACAACTTGTACGTGATACTGTATTTCATTTTGCTTGCACGCAACACTCTCTGAATTTCCCCTGATTCATTCTTGCATGTATCACATTGTGCAACAGTCAACATTGTTCCCAAAGTATGAGCTTGTTCAGTTCTACTTAGAACTCAAGTTACGCATGGTATCAATACTCAAACTGAAGCAACTTCTCAGATGACTTCTTGTGTACATTTGTGAGGTGAGGATATTATTTAATACAGGAAAGCATGTGTTAAATACACATACACAACTAATTTTAAGCTAGCATTGTCATTTTTAAACACCATAAAGCAAAAATACATAAAATTAGAAAGATACATTTCTGTCATTTGCGTTATTAGGCAACATCTAAGCTAAACGGGTCAGCAAGGCTCCACCAGGTTTTTTTTTTTTCTTAAATAACATTAATCTTAAATTTTAAAACTGGTAAAAAGCAATTTTACTGGTTGTCAATCTCAAGAACAGACAATAGTGATGTGCTTGGATACAGAGTATAATTATTATAATTATTATGTGCAGCAGAGATAACATTACATAGCACTCTCTCTCCCTCACACAGCCTGCTTCTGTCTCCCCTCTCTGTCACAGACAAGTTTCACCTTTGCTGTCTATCTTTCACCCCCTCACTCTCACCAGTATTTTCACATCTTTCTTTTTTCGCTGCAGTTTTGGTCGCATTTCCTCTCCAGTCTTTTTCGCTTCCCTGTGCACCTGCTAACAATATTTATCTCCTCTATTTATCATTACCTCATTTAGACTTTAGACAAATATGATACACATTTAAAATTAAATTTGATTTTCTTGCATCATTGGTATCCAGTTATACTGTATTGTCCAGTTACTAAAGGTTAATCCACACCTTCCAACCAATCAGAATCCACTGTTGGCTTCCTGATATTTTACTTGAATATACGCTCATGAACCAGTCAGAAATTTTGTTTTCATTTTCCATTTACACTGTATAAATTAGTTTACAGCATTCAGTAAATGGAGTATGCACAAACGAACTAAAAGTAAATCTAAAAAGTTCAAATCTATTAAATAACTTAGAAAGATGGTGTTTTGAGTTGCAGTTGGAGGAATTGAGTGTGTGTGTGTGAGTGTGTGTGGTGGTCGGGGGTGGAGCACAGATAACTCATCAGTGGCAGGTTGCTTCCTACTGTAAGTGATAAATGGATTAGGGAGGAGAGGGAGGAGGACAGACTGCTGAGAAAGAGAGAGAGAGACAGATAGAGGGTGAGACTACATCCACACTTCAGTAGCTAAATTTGCAGATGCTACTCTCTGTTTTGTCCCCCTGTCCTCATAAGGTTGGTGATTTTCCTCCCTCCTCCACAGAACTGTTCAAACACAGTCTCTATAGCTGATAAGCCTGTACAGTGTTAGTCAGGGGTGAGAGGCAGTTAGGATGACACAACAGACGACACTATGGTGCTTGTGTTACAGGTTACATAAATACAGGTGCCATTTACGACCCACAAAGACAGGTGTTAGTCACTGTATAAATGAACCACACAGCTGACTTCATTTCCTTACTATCCTGATTTTCAGGCAGTTCATTGAACATCTTGCATTCCATAGAGAACACACATGAACACAAATTCTTTCAGTCCTTCCTCTACTTTTTATCACTTTTACACTCACTCCAATCCTGTCTCCTAGAAATGATGTTTCTATACAACTAAACTGCAACAACAAACACATTTTTATTGGAGGGTGAGGCAGATAGTGGACTGAGATCTGACTGCCAACAACTTCACACATTTGGACGACAGTGTCACACTCCTCAAACTCACACATAAACACACACAGGGAGCCAGCCCTGAGCAAAGAAAAAACAAACAAACATAGGAAACAGTCTGTTGATTTGTCCAATACTTTTATCCAGGACATAGTGTTTCGAATCCTGATGATCCTGATGATGTGACCTCTGCCCTTTCCTTCCTGATGATCGCCTTCACACAACCAACTCTTAATTCAATAATCCAAATATCAATGAATGAAATGAATTATTTGCACACCCTGATGCTGGTTATAGAGATAAATTAATGAGAATTAACTACTTAATGTTAATTTGTCAGTGTTTAGAACATTTTAGATACAAGATGCAATCAAAAAGACACTTTGCCTATAATAAGCAAAAAAACATATCTGATTTAATTGCAGCACCGCTCCCATCCCTCCTGCCACACACCCCCTGGAAGTCCCATCCTGTAAGCACGTCAAGCACCATCTACAACATGCGCTGGATGTCCTCCACTGTGACAAGTAAGGTGGGTGGGGAGCAACAATTATGTGGGCGCAGCCAAAACATTCTCCCCAATTCAATTCGTTTGCATCGAACGTCCTCCCTCAGACGCCTCAGAACGGTGCAGTAGACCGTTGACAGTCCAGTTCACATGAGTGGGACCGTGGGAGGAGGGCACCCGCACAGACATGGGGAGAACTTGAGAACTCAACAGAAAAAATCCCAGAAGCCAGCTTTCTTGTTCAAACTCCAATGCCTTGTTGCTGTGGTCTGACGCTGGTAACCACTGACCATACAGTGTCGACAGAGGTTTTTCATTCAGTCATTACAACCTGGTCTCCTTCCTGAACCACAGCTGCCCCAAAGAAAAAATCTGGAAGCACATACAAGATATTGAACTTTTGCAATAAAAGATTGGTGTAGACAGACTGTAGCAACTGAACTCCGGATTGATTCAACAGAGTTTGTCCTTGTAAAAAAGAATGTGTGACTTTTAACACAGCTGTGATTCTCTCTTGGGAAACGCACACACTTCAATCATATTCCCACCCAAACTCAAACCGCAGGGGAAAATACTTACCTTGTGGTTCACTGTGAACGTCATCTCAGCTCGAAAACTTTACACACACACACACACACACGCGTACACCTTGGCTGATTCAGCTCAGTGCTGATTAGAGTGGTTGCAATAGCCAGCGTGTGTGTGTGAGATCTGTAATCGTAGCCCGAGGACACTTCTCTGCTACCAAAGCCATGTGTGTGTGTGTGTTTGTGTAACAGGTCCGGCCAAAGCGCATGTGTGTGAATGCAGGCTGATGGACACTCTTCCCTCACATAGACACTTTCCCTTTGTTTACTCCCTCATCAGAGAACAAAGACGACTACCTCCACACACACACACACACACACACAAATCAGGTAGGCAGAGTGGTCATTTCCCTCTGTCAGGTATGTCAGCCCTGAGGCCAGAGCAAAAGGCTCAGTGACACTACAAGTGCTTGGTGGCAGAGATGTCCCATCTCCCATTGTCCACGGAAGAGATTTGTTTTCATTCCCTGTACACGTCCCAGAAACATAAAGATATACACAATGGTCACATCTGTACAATCATGCCCCTTCCTGTATTCCAGCTCCATACTTATATACTGTACGTGTGTATGCTAATAGAAATAGCTACAGTGTGTCTGTGTATCAATGTGGTGGTTTGTTCAGAACTGCTGCAGCAAAAGGGACAAATCTGACCAAACCAAAGTGAGTCCTGTATTTACGACCAGAGTGCAGTAATGTGATGGCTGGATTGAGGGAGTGATCCGTGTCATTTGCCACTAATAAAGCATGCGATGGCTCTGAGAGTAGGGTGTGTAGGGAGACAGGAGATTTTTGGAGGCAGTGTGTGTGATGATGTTTGTGTTTGGTGGTTTATAAACAGGGGGGACGTGGTAAAGGAACAAGGAGAACAGTACAGCAGGGTCACCTGGAAATGAGCTGAACAGCATAAGATATGAAATGTTGCTGTATCTGACTCATTGAAATAACAGCCGAAGCCTATCAACCATTACACTTTAATTTTCACCATCTTCTCGATCCAAATACTGGATGTTCTGGGTCAGAACTATTTAGTTAATAAGCTTGAATACTGATATAATATGAATGAAATTTTACTGGGAGCTTCTGTCAGCTGAAACTGACGTGACGTGATCACCCGCAGATAAGACTCTCCACTCTGTTGGTCTTGTTGGAAGGCAAAAACACACAGTTCATTTGCAGTCATAGAGTTGTGTTTAACGGTATAGATGCTGGCTTATTTTGGCTATTGGTTGAGTTACATACAGAAATGTGCATAAAAGCTGCTCAATAAGGAAGGAAATATATCTAAAAACTGAAGGAATGATTTGGATAATTGTGAGAACTCAAGCAAATATCTGTTATTTGCAGTAAATGGGAGAATCTGCAGGAAACCTCCAGTGCTCCTCAGGTTTGTGAGATATATTTTTAGGATGTTTACCTCTTGATCTTACCGTTATTCCATAAAGCCTTTCTCTGTGTTCGAAACGTTCGACTGGCTGCCTCCTCTCCTCCGTGAAAACAGGCGTCTCTTTTAAAAGCTCGAGCGGAGCAGAACAGTAGCCCTTGTTCCCAGCAGAGGTCGCGACCTCCTCACCCCGGCCCGAACCCGATACCCCAGCCTGCTGGCTCGGCGGGGCGCTCCGCCTGAAAGATAAGGAAGTAGACCACCGGTAGTCCTGGTGTTACCCCCTCACCCCAGGGCTGCCTGGAGGTCAAACTCAGCGCGCCTCACCTTATTCACTTCCTTCCGTCTTAAAATATCTGGGTTTCTACATTTCTCTCTTACATTTATTGATCAGTCAGTCTGACACTGACATTGCCTGTGTTCTGATGTTAGTGTAGCACTTAGATCTTATATTTATTAGCTTTTTAAAATCTAGTCACAGAAATCCAGAACAAACACAGAATTCTGCAGACAGATGTCTCGTCTTAAAATTGCATCTCAAAGTCGTTGCTCCTTTATGCAAAGACCAGCGGTCAGATCTCACTAGAATATCCAGATATAGTTTCAGTATACTAGTTTAAATGGGGTTTTAGAGCAGTGATGCTTTTATTTTTAATGATGCCTGTGTGTGCTGTCTACACTGCATGTTCTGCGTCCTTTGGACCTGTAGCACGAGTAGCCAGTGCAGTACATCAGGATGTGTCAGCAGCAGAGTCTGAACAAACCATAACAATCACTGCACGCACCGGTCCACTCATACCTGTTGTTAAAATTCAGTATTGTCCCCTGTAGGTGTTCTACAACATCAAAGTAATGTTAAGGTTTTGTCTCATTTTCTGTGATGATGATGATGATAATTGATGGTGGGCAGTGACACTTTTTACTACATTATTTCTCAGCTGTTGTCGCTGTTGTTATCGGTTTAAGAGTTAACAACAGTAATAAAAAAAAAGATGAGTTTATGGAATACAAAACATTAATAAAAAACAAATAACATTTAAATAACAGTTTGAGACTGAAAGAGGTAAAATTATGCAATAAGTCCAACATATATTTGTGTATCACATCTTTGTTTTTTCTTCTTTCCTCCCCCATTAATCATCTCATCACCCCTCAGATATACCTTATGACCCTTAAGTTGGGAACCCCTGGACTAAACAAATAGTAGTTAATAATACACATATAAAGCAATCAGAACTAGCTCCAAGTCCAGCAGCTACAACAGTAAAATGTTACTTACATGTATATCAGTATCAACAATCCAATATTATACATAACAGTATTTCAGTGACAGGGGAGATTTTTCTTCCCAACTGCTAGTTGTACTTTGATATTTGTATGTGATGGGTGAAAATGTTCAGGTTGGAATTATAACGTCAGAACATCCAAACCCAAGGTCTCACATTGAACTGAGGAAATGCAAAACTAACTAAATCATCCTCACTCTGAAACAGCAGGTCAACACACACACGCGCATGCACACACACACACACACACACACACACACCCCTTCCCTGGAGGGACCTACTGATGACAGGTAGCGACTCAGACAAGGAGAAAGGAGGAGAGAATCAAAGGGAGGTGGAGAGAGAGGGGGAGGAGGAGAAGGAGGAAGGGGGGAGGAGGGGAGGGGAAGTGAAGTGAATTGGGGGGACAGACCTCAGTGTGTTTGCATATATCAAGCTACATGTGTGTATGGACGAGTGAGGTGATTCCACACAGTTCAATGTTTTTCATTGTTATGGACATTAAATGAAATACTCTAACACTCCTGAGACTTAAATAAGTCTCATTATTTTAACAGTGGGATTTACAGTTACATATAGTTATAGACACAATAGTGATCGTTTTGTTTTTTAACATTTGCAAACACACGATCAGGAATGTGTCAGTTATTTTAAATTTCTTTTTTTTTTTTTTAATTTTCTATTATTGTCCTGATTCTTTCTCATCTGTGAAACCTTCATTTATCACCTCTGGAGTGTTGATATTTTGGATAAAACACAATTTTTTTCTCCAGCAATCTTTGTAGTCTGTCTTGCTTTGCAATTCTCATCTCTATCAGCAATGATCCTTGTTCAGTTTTCTGAAAGCTTTGTGAAACTTTTGGTCAAGTTTTGATCATAAACCTCATGTAAAATGATTCCTTTAAGGGACGCAGTCAATTTAAATCAGTCAGTTATGTAAGTTCTGAGTTTGATGACGAGACCTGGTTGTTCTATAGAATATTGTCTTTTGTTTTATAATTTCTTCTCTGAAATTATGACCACATGCACTTTCCCCCCACTGTTAAAAAATAAATACGTGATGACAGATGGATAAAAGTAAACATTATACATCTATACGATGACCCACATTACCTCGTTATCACTCCTGTCTCGCGTTTTTCCCCCCCTCCCTCATTCATCTTCTCTCGTCTCCGGGGAACGAGTGAAAACTTTCGCTCTCCTCCCTCCTGCTGCTCGGCTGCTCGTTGGAGTGTTGGGTTTCCAGGAAAGATGGTGTAAAATATCTGACCGCCGCTTCCGTTGTAAATTGACAGCCGCTCCCCTGACTAGCAGTTCTTTAACAGGACAGGAAGTCTGCGTCCACCAGGCTGCCGGCGCAGGTCATGGACCAAAAAACTTTTGAAATGTGGAGATTTTTCAGTTCATTGTGAAAGATTCTTAATTTCTACTGACTGATGCTCCTACTCAAAGGTTTCAGGCTAAAAGCCTTTCTTTCTTTAATAGTTTTAAACTTTTCCACTTGGCCAATTGAAATAAACATCAGGCTTTAACACATCTGCAGTAGATTTAACAAAAAAGAAACATCTATCAGAGGTAGCTAAGGCACTGTTTACACAGCAAAACAGTAAAACTTTGTTATGGTTTGGCCTTTCATTCACATGACAACAGCATTTTGGGGGCCTGAAAACACAAACTTTTGAGACCAGGATCCAGAGTATACTCTGTTGAAAACAGCACCCTTACTGTTGCAATGCGCTCTTCTTGTGATGACACTGCTATGTCTTCAGTTACGTATGAATAAAAGACCAACAACTGTTGTCGGGTACTTGTGTCATCATGACTTTTGTCACAAACTCACCAATGCTCTCTTCTAAAGTAACTTTTTAAACTATCCAGTTGTAATCTTTGTTAAAACTCCTACATCATTCAATCCTCTCTTACCTGTTGTTATTACAGGCATCTCTGAGCTAACCACGACCCTTCTACTTGCTCATAAATAAGGAATACGTGACGAGATCAGATTTTTAAAAAAAAAACAAAAACCTCCATTATCTGAATCTATGAAGTGTTCTGCACAACATATTGCTGAGAAAGGCTCTGATCCAAAGCTGCAGTTTTAGTTATAGTGCAGTTACAAACTTAAGTGGGATTTTGAATGAGGTTTTCTCACTTCTAGAACAGTTGTGGTTTCACTTTGGCTCTCTGTTTATCTGTTAGCCCTTACCTGGTGATCTTTTTGCAGTGTCCAAAGCTAAAGTAAGTTATAATGGTCGTTTGGCTACACTACTAACCCTGACTTTACTAAACTGCAGCCAAGAAGACAGCCTGTAGAAGACAACAACATGTGGAAATTTGCTGATTACACATTTAAATGAGATTGGTCAATGATAAGTTTTAACATAATATCAAGAAAACTGCCTGCTTCAGTCCATGTCAGTGAACCTGACTGTACAGGGTCTTAATTAAACTGCTGTGTATATGTATGTGTGTGTATTATATAAACATCTGTGTGAGCATGGCCATATACAATATGTGCAGTAGTGCAATTACTGTTCAAAGAGATGTGAGGTAATGCGTGTAACAAGTATTAAACTTCACAGTAACATATCCTGCAGCATCTTGTTCTGACGGAGACGTGAAGCGGCAGAGACAAAAACAACAAATGGATGACATCATCGGTTTCAGCTTTCACTGTTAATTAGGACTCTTAATTATTTAGGCACAAATAAACTCAACATTATAAATGTCTGCCTCACTCCCTATTTCATCTAATGAAATACTGGAACATAATTACCTGTGCAGGGGAAATGTACTTGGCTTTTGGACACTAATTCATATAGCAGCTCAGTGTACAGTATGAGGTCTGTATGAAATGCTGCTGATGGAGCTGAACCCAGGTCATTTTTACACTTTGGTGTACTTTCACCAAGGAAAAGAACCCCTTAAAAACCCCTTAGAATTAGATTAGGGTCAGATGTGCATTAAGTTTTTTTTTTTAGAGTACAACAGCTGAATTTCAATTTAACAGACCAAAATCACAAAATGATCATTCATAAATACATAAATAAATCTAGGCAAAATGCATGATAAAAAGTGCTCAATTCACAATGATAAAATATCTAAAACATTAATTCAACAAATGCTTTACTATGATTACTGATTTACTATTATTTGGTTTGATGCCTCTTTTCCTAATATCACACATCAAGGGAAGTGGTGGCGTGTGTGTGTGTGTGTGCATGAGCGTCAGCTTCAGGTAGCAGGAGGTGAAGCTGGAGCAGATTTTAGCACCTGTCAGACTCTGTCGGCATCAAACCTGAGAGGACACCCCTGACCCAGAGAGGCACGCAGCTACACTCATTACACACACACATTCCCTCTCTCTCATACACACACAAAGAGCATTCACACAATGGCGCAGCGCTCAAAGGCCCACAAATACACTCAGACACACATTACAAAACATTGGAAAATCTCAACACATCTACATTTTTCCTCACACACAACAAATCATGTCAGTCTCTCTCACTCTCTCTGACTCGTGCACGCACACACACACAGACACACACTTGTATTTGGCAGGACTCAGATCAAAGTGAAGCCCTCAGACTGTCAGTGCAGCTCTGCCTCGGGCTGACAGCAGCCACAGTTCATCCAGTGTTTACATTACAGCACTTTCTACTCTCTGCACACACACTCACACACACACACACACACACACACACACACACATACACATGCATACGCAAAACGACTGATCTGTAGTCTGATAAGATGGCATACATCTTCACACACATGAATTAACCTGCTGCGAAGAGAGTGCAGCTCATCTGGAGGAGCCAGAGATTGAGGAATAAAAAGGGTCAGAGGTCAAAAGATGCAGACAGTAGGTAAACATGGATAAACAGGAAAATTTACACCAGGACTGGAAATCTTTTTAATTTCCATTGATTTGGAAAGTGCTGCTCTGTAGGGAGTTATTTTGAGTGGGTTCTTCCTTTAATGAAGTTTTAGATCTCAAAACTTACAGACATCCTTCCATCCTGACTCAAATATGAAGCAGTACTTAAACGTTTAGGCAAAGTTTTGTCAGTGTGACTCAAAGCCAAATGTAACGAGAAATGCAATTCTGCAGATGTGTTGCTGGCTGTGTGTGTATCTAAATGTGCATGCACGTGTCACTAGATTTACCTGTGTGTTTACGTGACTGTGTGTGTGTGTCCTGCATGCTCCTACTTGCCTCCCTCAGTCTCTGCTGTGGTATTCTCTCTGTCTGTCTGCTTCCCTGTTAAAATTAATAACAGGAGCTGACTGAAGAGTACTGAGACGTCTCATCCAGTACATACACACAGTTTTAGACGGATACTTGGACCTTCATTGACATAATAGCTTCGCTAGTCCCCAGAGTTAACCTTAACTTAAATCTAATCCTAACCTTAACCTTAACCCTTAACCTTATTCTTTGGCTCATCTCTGTCCCTTAGGTTTGGGAGCTATGAATTGAAATACTGAACTGGTGATACATTTAGAGATGTGCTTTTTCAGCTGCAGTTTAGAAAAATGGGCTTTCCACATATCAAAGGAAAACTCAGGTCTGGACCAACTTAAAAGTCATTGATATTTATTAAAGCATTTTCCGCAGTGGTGGATGGAGAAACTTGTTTTGTATACATTTCATTGGGTTCACTTTTCAGTTAGGCCAACAAATCACAGGTCTAATAAAGGGGACTCAAACCATGTGATCACAGGGTCCGCAAAAAACATTCATCCATTTATTATCTATACTGCTTATCTGTTAAGGGTCATGGGGGGTGGGGGGGCTGGAACCAATCCCAGCTGACATTGGGCGAGAGGCGGGGTACAGGATCGCCAGTCTATCGCAGGGCCGATCTACAAACAGTATTACAAAAAGGCATTACACAGCACATATTCAGTCTGATATCATATAAATTTAAAATTCTGGCAGTAATTTCCACAAAAATTTTAAAATTACATGTGGAGCTTGTGGTCACATGATTGGAGTCTCCTGTATGACACCTGTGATTTGTTCTCCCAAAGGACAAGTGAACCTGATGAAGCAAAATGTGTTCTCTTTATTTTTTGGTGTGTAGCAAGCAACTTGTTTGTTTTATATTCTTCTCACAGTGCCTGTGTTTGACCAGCAGCTGAGTGAATGATGCTTCTGTGCAGAGGACGTCTGATGTTGTTTGTTTATGAGCAAGGTTTTCGTTTTAATGGTTTAAATGCTTCAGATGTGATGAAAGCAGTAAACCGAGCCAAGATGGAGGATCAGTGAGCGCTCTGCTTTAAACTCAGGCTTAACCTATCAACTCTGACCATCAGCCCTCAGGCCTGCACGCGCACACACACACACACACACACATTTCACAGAGTACGTTTTGAATGCAGAGGAGATTTTTCAATGCGTGAGCACAATATCTGCTCCTAAATGTTTCTGAAGTCAGATCTGATTTATTTTTGGTTCAGTATCATCTCCAGAGTGTCTGAGGTTGAAACCAGAGGTGTGATCTGGAGAATAAACTGTTATGGATGAAACTGCCCGGGGCACCCCAGGAGGAAGATCTCCATTACAGAGGCTTTTAAAAGCTCAGCATTAGGATTAGTGGAATGGCCCTTTAAGTGTCCAGAGCAGAGCTGCGTGGTGTGATGGGACAACAGAACAGGAAATGCATCTTAGCAAGTGTGTGTGTGTGTGTCCAGAGTGTTTTATAGAAATGCAATGATTCTTTTCAGATCCCACAATTCATTAACTGAAAATTGCTTAATTCTGAAAATATTCTAAGGAACAACATTTGTGGTTTTCTATGTTTTTGCCTAGAAACTAACAACAGTTATTACTTTACATCACTGCAGACTGTTTTCCAAATAGTAACATCAGTTTTTAGGTTCATTTCCATTCTTGTTTTCTGTTCATTTTGGCTCTGTGTCAAGCCTGACTTGCTGAA
Organism: Lates japonicus; assembly: GCA_033238685.1. Lineage (NCBI taxonomy): Eukaryota > Metazoa > Chordata > Actinopteri > Centropomidae > Lates > Lates japonicus. The sequence continues at coordinate 17,484 of BRZM01001821.1, forward strand.
ATTCAGAATTTACAAGGAAAAACTGACAGTGACAAACACTTACTTTTTATTTGTTGTAGTTGGTTTTCTATCACAGCAGCTTGTGAATGGCTCTTGTGAGGAGTTTCCTTAAGAAACAACAAGAAGTAGGGTTGTCTGTCTGCAGCAGGTTTTAAATCACTTTCACAGAAGCCAATTAAATGAGCTACCTACCAGCAGCCTGGAAGGGAGAAAATCAATCCATAATATAACATAATCATCATGTTCCCAGATCTCAACTATTTGTGTTTTACAGCATCAACATATAACTGATACAAATGACAGCCGTCAATATTAAAAATAAGAGCCACGCTGTAATAAGTTTATATAGTCATATAGCTTCCTTACTTCATACTTTCATACTTGAACGACCCTCTCATGGGATTCCCTGAACGACCTGATCTGCAGGAGAGCGCTGACGTCACGCTGCTCTTCCTGCTGCTGTTATTAATGATCAGACTGTCTGCGATGGGAGCTGACAGGCAGGAACGCTCTGACACAAGTATGAACTGAATTTGATCACAAAGGGAAGGAGAAGGAGGGAGGCAGGGGGGAAGGGAAAGAGGAGAGCGAGGTGAGGCAGACAGGCAGGCAGAGAGGAGAATGAAAGAAGAAAACAAAAAAATAAAGTGACCTGAAGTTATTTGAATCTAACTGATGTGGCTTTAGTTCTATATGATGATATTATAGTGGAATCTTAATCTTAATTTTTTAATAAAGGTATTTTGTTCCAATGATGATCTCTGACTTGAGGTCTGCGAGAGACAGATTATACAACATAAGGTAATGATGAAATTGCTGCTGGTTTGGAGTTTACTGAGGTAGTGGTTCTTATAGTTACTTTGTCAATGTAAAAGTTTCAGTTCTAATTACTTATTGTAATTAAAACCATAAAAATTGTGAGCTATATGTGGAATACAATAGCTTAAAATAAAATAAAATGGAGAAATACATCTGCTGTAGTGAATGAGTTGATGCCTTTTAAGTCTTTTAAATCCCCATCAGTCATTATATCACTCTGAAACCTTTCAAACATGCAGCTAAAACACATGTTAGGCTCATGATAAAAACACACTTATTTCAGATGGTTTCTCATGTTACTGAGAGTTGATTTTTTTTCCCAAAGGAATTTTCACCTACAGAAGGGAAGAGAAGGATCAGATTCAATGCACAGTTATATATGAGCAGACTCTGGTCCAAACATGCAGCCTCCTCCTCAAATCAGCACTGTAAAATAACAAAGACTCTAAATACTGATATGAATCTACATCTGCATGTCAGGACCAGTTTAAGTTCAGATCATTTGATTCATTAAGCTCCACATAAAGAAATTCTCTGTATCCTACTCTCTATATGCAGTGGAACTACAGGAAATTAAATGTATATGTAAAATATTATTTGTGCATCAAGAAAAAGACAGAGACAAAACTAACATATGTCAGCAGCAGGAGGTCCATGCAGGTAGACATGAAAACCAGGTCAAAAAAAAAAGTATGTAATGTAATAATAATAATAATAATAATAATAAGCAGCATTTGTATTCATCTTGTGAGAGATTTGGTTTCAAAACAATTTCCTCTTCATTAAACCTGCTGCCTTCTTCAAACATGACATCTGATATGACCAGATCATTGTCCTAAGATTTAGTACGACGTGATTTATGTGAGAGTTCTGAGCTTATATTGATGTCGGCTGGAGATTTATGCTTCTGCGTGTGAATATAATATGGAACCTTTTAATCGTAAGTCCAAAAAAATCTGTTTAAAGAGCCCTCATATTGGATGGTCTGGAGTAGAGTTAAAGATGTGTATTTTTTAAAGTAGTGCTTAACCTCGGGAACAGAACATCCTTTTAAATGGTGTCTTATTACGCACAGTAGGAAAGCAACGTTTCAACCGTGTTACACACTGTCTTGACGCCAAATGTGATCAGTTTAAATATTATTAATGATAGAATGGGACGGAACTGGGCAGAGCATTTTTTGTTTTATGTACATTAGTATCCCCGCCCCTTTTCTTTTAAACGAAATAATCCTGTTAATTGAATGTGTGAAAACCAACAGTGTGACGTGTTTCCATCAGTCTGCTCGGTCGGGCTCATTCACTTATGCGTTAGTTAAGGCAAACCGCCCACAGCCAACACCAACCAACAAACTCTCAATCAACACCGATTAAAACGCAAGCGTTCCTCACTGGGAAAACCACACAATGCTGTGGAAGTGTGGTATATAGCGCTGATTGGTCTGTTCCTAATCTGTCTCCCTACTCTCTAATCTAATCTCTCAAATTTAAAGTGTGAAGCCAAACTATGTTAATTTTGTTGTTTGAACTTCGTAGTTTTATCGTGATTTGCTGTTTGATGGGTGCTGTTCTTGACATTTCTTTGGGCACAGGGTTCTTTTGGACACTGTTACTGAAAACGGTTTTGCGGCGGCGTTGTGGGCGCCATTTCGTTCGTGCTAACGTCTGTTCTGATTTAATCGTTTTCGCTATATGACGCGCTGCTGTGCTCCAGCATGCGGTTTGGCTGGCTTAAGCACTAATTGTGGACTACTGTTTCTTATTGTTCATTTGCGGCCTGGTTCAAACAACAACCTCTTTGTTCTCATGGTAACATTTAACGGTTGATAATAATATATTTTAAAGTTTATTGTCTACGGTCTAGTTTGATTCATTACATGAAATAAGTGCTGTTTCAAATCTGTGTTCTATTTCCCAAACCTTTAAAATGGTCAGTCTTGTTTCTTTTCTGCGTCTGGCCGGGCTGAGGCGGGCGCGCGGCTGGCTTGACGCACGGGCAGCCTGCTGGACAACCGGTGGCTGCGGTTCATCGCTTTTGCTCGACTTTTATCAGCAATTAACGCGGTCAACGCTGCTGCGGGTAACGCTGCCATTGGCCGGGCGAGCGCCGGACCGGCGCGATGTATTCGCGGGTGAATTAAGCGCGGCGCTGCGACTTTGCGTTGGAGGCCAATTAGCAGGTGCTGACGGCGAGAAGGAAACTTGCCATAAAGACTGACAGACTGTTTCGGCGAAGCAGGCGGTTTCGGTGATCTTGTTTCGTGTGTTTGAAATGACTTTGAAAACATTGAGCATTGTTTGTTGACACTGGCGTCGCAGTCGTTTCTGATGCAACTTAAATGCCTCCTCTGGTTTTGCGCGCAGTGTCTAACCGCAGCGCAACGTTTCGTCGCTTTCCTTTGTTTTAAACACTGTTTGTGCCCGTGTGGCTGTTTGAACGCGGCGCTGACGCCAGCTTTGTTTGACGCTGTCATTTGAAGGGTGACGGTTTCTTCGTCGGGTCAGGTGCTCTCTGATAATCTGCGACGCTGTGCGGCGACGGTAGCGGGCTTGTATTCGTGTATATTTCTGGTAATTTGAAAGCGGGGTGAATAACGTAATAAGTATTTGTTGTCTAATACGGCAACAACGGCGGCAACCGTAACGGCAACCAGCGGTGGCGACTTGGGTAGTTCGAAGTTTGGGCCGCCGTCGCGGCTGTCTGTTTTCTTTCATTTTGCTGGCACAATATACATTTCTGGCGAACTTCTTTGAATCTCGTTGTTTGTTTGAGATTCTGAAAAAGCCTGTGGACGGAGAAACTGTGCCGCCTGCAGGACGGTTTCAGCATAAAGACTGGTGAAGGACCCGCTCGGAGATGTGCACGGCAGTTCAAAGAACACATCGACACAGCTGCACTCTTTCTGGTAACTGTTGTCACTCATCTGTGCCTGCTGCGGGTGCGACTGGACCTGGCTGAAGGGCTTAAGGCGTACGGTGCTGAACTTTCTTTGTATTTTTGTTTCGCGTGACACGTCTTCTTGATTTTTAAGCGTTTAAAAATATTATCGTTTTGTGTTGTTTGTATTGTTTGATAATCGGTTTATTGTTATTATATGGCTCTCGGGTGCTGAGTTGTTGTACGTGACATGTGGACTTGTGCCAGTGCTGGTAACATGGGCTTTGAACGTTTCTGTTTCAATTGTCTGTCTCGTTTCGCCTTCTTCTGTTTGTGCAATAGTCGGCGCCGTATAATATATATATGTCTTCGCTTATTTAAATAAAGCCGCTACTTTGGTGACGCCGGGTGGGCACGTGACGACGGCAACGTTGCGTCTGGTACGCTGCGTCTTGTTTTTTGTACAATAACGCTCTGCGCGACTTTGGCGGTATGGAAAACTAAGGGCGTGTTTCAATGGCGAACGGGCCGAATCAGCCCACATCGTATTACTGATAACAATGACCATTTCGGGTGACTGATAACGCGGCCTTTGACGCCATTTCTCTTTAATTGTTTTGTCTGATCTGTGTTTGTGCTGGTACGTGGAAGGTTTTGCATCTGCGTCAAACGGAAATTGCAGATTACGGGCTGCGTGGTGGCGTGCGTTCTGTAGACAAAATGATGTTTAAAAACGCGGACTGGCGTTTGACACTTTTCGACGAAGTGCAATCTGGGACTAGTTTTGAGGCCAATACTGCGTGCGAAACACGATAAAACTGGACCCAAAAACAGCAGTGAACTTTGTCAGTAAAAATCTGGAATGCATTTTCGGTATTTGTGCTAATTTCTGGCTTTTGTTTTGTTTAAATGTGACAACTTCAAAAATCTCAGAATTTCTTCTAAGGTCAACTAAGACTACCCTCTCTAGGAAAGCCTGTAATCGGCAGGCAAAAGTATAGCTTTGTCACCAGTCACCATGAGGCTTTAACCCTGCGTGCTGCCCCAGTATTTGCGTCGTCTGGGACTGGCTTTGGTCTGACCTGGGTGATTTGCTGGAAATGAGAAATTATTCGCTACGCGACAATGAAACCTCAGGGTTGATGTCATGGAGGCCGGTAGACAATAATCTTCAGATTTGACCTTTAATTTCCTCTCTCTCTAAAACCTGGCCTTGACATTTCATTTGGACTGCGACACACGAATGACTCTCAGCAGAACACTGACTTTTGGTATGTTAGCTAAAACCCAGTAATGCGATCATTATATTTCGTATGGCGTTCGCATGCGTGTTCTGATATATGATTTACCTGACCGCGACGTTGGGCTCCTTCGGAGATTCTTCCAAGCCACGAGTACCCGCTCGTGTAGACACGACGGACAGGCTTTGTGAGTAGTTTGCCGTACCAAAACCATCATAAAGCAAAACTGTACTGCGTTTAATTTAATCCGAAGAGATGCGATAGCCGGATGGCGAGCAAGTTTGTTTGAGTAACGGTAACTGCTACTTACTGGCGGGAAAAACTGCCCTCCATTTTGTCCAACCCTGTTGGTGGCGCGTTTGGCACTGCTGCATTGCGATATGCTGATAACCATTTGTGATCTCGTGCGCTTGCTGCATTCGCGTGGCGACGCAGCCGGTCACCAGCGCGCAGTATGCGCCAGTTTAAATAACCACTGAAGGTGACTGATGTAATATGACCTCCTCAACTGGTACCCGTAACGGTCTCGGCCGGTGTTTGGCAGATCCCGCCCGGTGGTAAAGGTCTGGGCGTTTGGCGGGTGCGACTGTTCGTGTTGCTGGTGGCGTTTCTTGCTGGGCGATACTGCTGCGTGCTGGCGCTGAAATCGCTCTGGCGGCAAACGGTGACGCTGCCGGTGATGCGATCGTAGATCTGGTGGACCTCGCCTGGCGCCTCAACCGGCGACGCGTTTTACGTCTCAACACGTGATCGGCACTTTTTATGTTTGACCGCTCGAGACCTCTTCCATTCTTTTTGATCAAAACCGCGAGCGCCGTGCCTCGCCCGGCCTTCTGTGATTTGTTTTGATTGTTTACTATGCCGGGAAATGACGGAAATGCACTTAACCATGGAAAAATAGGCCCCGTGGGCGCGGCGGTGGAAAAAATGCGATGGCACGACTTTTCCTTTTGTCGGTACTTGGCGACGCCGTAGCCGCTTGCTCGGCATCGAAACGCGTGCGGTAAGCTGAATGATGACTCGGGCAAAACGCAGTGTAACTTTCCGCAACAACATACCATCACCGGCGGTAATTGTTTACGACCTGGAGCCAGTTTCATGCGCAACGAAAGCTTTGTCTGCTGGGCTTCGCTGGCTTTGCTGAATGAGGCGCTGGCTGAACGGTGCTTGCTGTTCTCAGCTCACGTAACACGCTGACTTATGACGCTTTTCAGACTTCTTGTTATTATTGTCTTTAATTTCAGTTTTGGTTTTGTTGCTTCTGCGTCGCTTTTATCTGATTTGTCTTTGCTCTGTTTGTTCTGGTTTGTCATAGTTTGGCGCTATATTTGATGATACTGACGCTTGTCAATACTTGCTGCGATAACGTTTGGTGCGTAGCCATTCCTGACTGTTTTGCGTTTTGTTGTTTGATATCGACTCGTGAATTGCGGTAGTGGCGATGCTGGTAATCTGTAATACTAAAACGTGAACGGCATTTATTGCGTTGAATGTTTTGACTCTGTGGTTTAAACAATGGTTGCGGTATATTGGTTGATGTTGTAATTTTTATTAATCAATAAATCCGTCAATGATCCAAACCATTCTTCTATCAATTTGTGCTCGTAACCTGCGGCCGCGCGCCATTTGGTTCGATGCGCGGCGTTGGAAATTGACTGGGCGGCATGATACTGGCGATGCGGCGTACGGGTAATAACGCGGGTGCGCGCGCGTCGCGAACTGACCCAGAGGTAGCCGGGATGCTGACGAGATGGTTTCACGGGCGAATATGCGGTTTGGTTTTGTTTAATGATTCTCCGGCTGTCATATCTGGATCGCCGCTTGTTTGCCGCTCACCAAGCTCTGTGTGAGACCAGCTCTGCTGATGTGGGCATTTAAACCCGGCTGAAGGACCGGGTTTCAGTGTGCCATGCTGCCTGGACATGTCATGGTCTCTGAGCTGGTGTGATGCCGCTGTGACTGGGCGTGCCACCGCTACTGTTGTCTCTTATTTTGCTGGGGCGCTGATGTTAAATGTTGTTGGGCGCCATTTATGACTTTAAACCGTATGTTCTTGCTGTTGTAACGTGCGGGTTTTGGTGCGGCTTTCGGTCTTCTTCCTGATTTTGAATATTTGGTGATGAACTTTGGTGGTGATCTTGTCAGTTTATTCAGTTTCTTCATTATAAATTGGCCTGATTTCTTTGGTTTGGACTGTTTTTATAAAATCCTTTTTAACATGATATTGATCATTAATCATATAAAATATGGTGGTTGCCGGTACCGGCGGCGAATGTGGCGAACGCGCGTGACCTGACGATAACTGTGACTTTTATAATAAATGGACTGACGGAATGGCGCTGTTTTCGCCCTGGTTTCTTTGGCAAAACCGCTGGTTTGTGTTCTCTTGAACTGTTTCTGCCGGCCCGTGTTTGACAGATAACGCTGTGATGGTGGAAAAAAGCTGCGGTTTTGCAATATGCCAGCGGTGTGGCGCGGCGTCGCGGTGTCTGGTAACATTCTGGGCGGTTGGGTTCTGGACTGACGGTGGGCTTCAGTTTTGAACTGGTCTGGGGATCTTGGATGGGACTGGGTGTGGGCTGGGCTGGTGTGCAGCTCTTCAGTCTGAATTCAGACAGACTTTAAAACCTTCATGGGGCAGTTGGCAACTTCAATCTGCTTGCCTCTGGAAGAAACTCTCAGGCAGAAGGGACACAGCCACCTTGCTGGTTACTGATGGTGCAGTTCATGCCTTTCATTTCAATGGAGATGAAGACAGGTTTACATTGCTGGTTGGAGCACTTCTTGATCTTTTCAGTGGTCCTGGTCAAACCAAAACCACTTGCTGTAACACAAGTACATTTATCACCTGGTACACACTTTCGTGCAGCATTTCTATATACAATTTTTAAGCATTTTTCATTTTTAATTATTAATGTAATAAGATTGCGGTACATGATGAAAAAGTAAATCTGTGTATTATTTTCAAACAGAGGATCTGGGTTGCCCTGCGGTGCCCACTGAATGGACTGCATAGCCGCTCAGTTACAAGTTTCTATTCAGAGCTTTCAAATAGTATTTTAGGGTCAGTAAAACTCACTCACATCAACTATTTATCTCTACAACGATACAGCAAAAAAAAAATGCATAGTAGCTACTGAAATATCAAAATGACTATGCTCAGTTTTGCTTGCATACACTAAGTGCCCGGTGAAAAGGCTTCCAAGCATTACTGAAAACATAGAGCCACACATCTTGATAAAAGAGAGTGTCTCTGACGGCTCAATTCTGAGAATAAATATACCATGCAAAACTGCAGCAAGAGCTTGGACAATTCTGTTGTTACACACTGCAAGAGTGATTTATGAATGATAAAATTCACTCAACGTGGTGCTTTATCTTTTGTACTTCTCAGTAGCTTTTACATCGAGTGTGTATGAGTGAGGACAAAACCAAGAGCTGTCTGTTCACTGTGAGTAAGCAAGTCATATGAGTATTTCACCTCGCATTTACAAAAGATTTACAGACAGCCTTTTTGAAAACAAAATGCAACTGGTCAAATTCTTCAGAGTTCATAACAGAGATGCTTCAGAGACTCACCTTCAATATTGAAACAATCTGATTTTCTACTGATGTAATATGATTTGAGGACTTTTAAAACAATTCTTTTTTGCATGCCCAAAGATCAGAAAGCTTACCTTCTGAACTGCCTCTGGAGCAAGGCATGGTGGCCAGCGCACGCAGCTCACCCGGAGAAACAAAAAAGATAAGAGTCTAAATAATGTGACAGTTCTGATCAGAACCTGACTAAGGCCAGAACCGCAGTGAAAGTATATGTAACGGGAATATTTTGGACATTTTTTTATGACCCGTTGGACACAAAATTTAGGCTCATGTTTGGTTATTTCAGTCATGATGTTTTATGTAATCTCCACACGACACTTTTACAGATGGAACGCATGATTTTGACACAATCCTACAACCAGGAATTGCCCAAACATCAATGTCAAAATACATTGAAACTATTCTATTGTTTAAATATAGATATATATATATAACAGTGTAATGTGTGTATCAAATGAAGTAGCATTATGAATAAGCTGTATTTAAAATGCAGATGTATCATTTCTGTTGTGCTTTTACTCTACACATAAACAATATTTGCTGTAGTATAGATAAGTTTTAACCTGTAATGTAAAGGACTGTCCATAACACCTTGTTTCCTGCTGGGGCATGAAAACTTTTAATTGTTTTAGAGGCAGCATATATTGAAATGAGATTATTGTGTGTTATTATTGGTCTAATTCTAGGACTGTTTCTCTGTTGTCTTGAAGCCCTAATAGGCAGCTGTGAAATCTTAACATATGGATGGGATTTGTGGAAGGAAGTAGCACTTTCTCACTTTAAAGTGCATATATGTTTGTCCTATTGTTTATGCATTCATTGGTCCTCAGATGTAGCTGCTGTACGGTTGTTGAGTAAATTAGAAGATGGTGGTGAAACAAAGCAGCCGTTGTTGCTCTCTGTTTGTCATATCGTGTTTTCAAAAAAGGACAATGTGTATAATTCCTAATATAGCAAAAATAATACTTTATGTACAGGAAATTTCTAAACATTCATATATGATTATGAAATGCTGACATGGTCTTTTTGTATTATTATTATTGTTGGGAGGGATGTGTCCAGGCACATTCCTACACTCATGCTGTACTTGGCTAGCTCTCTGTGGAGGTGAGAAAGCAAGCAACTTATCTCTTCATCTCTTTTTTTTTTTATCTAATGCATTTTCTTTGAGCCACTTTTCATGTGAACAACTGAGACAAACACAAGCGTGAACATGATAGAAATTCCCTTTCCCACAGCGTCCTGTGCAGCGAACAAAAGGGATCTGCCAAGCTCTATGCTCAGCCTTTCTTACTTCACATTGTACACTTTGCATCTGGCTCTGTCATGTCTATAAATATGGAATGACACAACCATTGTACTATGGGACCCATCTCTGAAAACAGTGAAACAGTAATGTAAACAGGTTAATCAGGCGGGTATATAGCACAAACAATAATGTGGAATGACAATCAGAACTCGCCGCTCGTAACCACACTCTAAAAATCACCGCTCATCAACAGCAACCCCATATCCGCCGGCTGCATCTTGAAATTCTTCACCAGATCTCATCATCAATTGAGACAGCTACCTCTGCTTCTTCTACACTGTCATAGCAAAAGTATCCTCATCATTTCCTACAACAGTTATAGACAGTGATTTCTTATTAGTCAGAATAAAAAGCAAATAAAAAGGACAAAATGTTTCAAAACATATGGATCTTAAACTCTTGGCTTTTTAACCCTTCACACTTTACTGTCCAGTTTGCAGAACTGTTGTGCTGTGTGTGTGATATGTAATGCTTGAGCTGTGGCTACCTGATTCTTGTCTTTACAGTGGTTTTGTTGGAGACTGTGCTGTTACACCGCGGTACAACAGTCCATTTCAAAGAATCAATCAGCTTAACTGTGTGAGCATTAACACTAGTACTGCTGTTATTATTACAACAGCATCCACAGTTTTACTAACGGCGATTACAATCACTTCATCTGTGGACCTCATTACAAACAAAACTCATGGTGAGGTCACCACAGAGGTCACCACTGCGGTCCTGCTTAGGTCACCCAGGCATTTCCACCCTCTACCTGACAGCCTCATTGACAAGGCAGAGAATAGGGTGAAGCTATGTGGCAGAAAATTAATGGGACACAAACAGCCTGGCCTAGTGTATGTCGCTGCAGGGCCCGTAGCTCTGCCAAGGTGGTTATCTGATGGTGCTCAGTCGGTGTGAACTTGGCGGCGTTTTTGAACCAAGGTTCACTCCAGTGCCACCAGCTGTGCAGGTCAATGACCCGGTCAGCTGATTGGAAGAGTGCATAGGAACCAGAGAGGACACAAGACAACACAACACAGGACAATGCAACACAATTTAGCATCATTGCTGTGCATTACAACTGACACAACAATGAAACAAACTTTAACAGACTCACTGACATTACGAACTGAGAGTTTGCAGTGTATCCACACTGAACAATTAATTATTTAAATCAAGATGACAGTAAGCGGGAAACAGAAGGAAAGTTAGGGAAACATAGTGGTTTGTGTAGTAAATTATGACTTCATTTAGGTAAAAGTAACCTACAGTACCTTGTCATGGTTATGTTAATATCTTGTTAAAGCAACTTCACTGTTGCATCCTGTTGTTTAATAATGTCACATTCATTTTGTAACATACACACACTTCATTTTGCTCTGGGTCAACCTGAGGTCATCGATAAAGCGGGTGCGAGATTACAGTGATGAAGAGGCTGGGAAGAGGTGTGCTGTCTTCCCGTTCAAAAGTTTTCCCTCTGTTTGTGAAGGCAGATTTCGTGCATGACAAAAATTAGATTAAACTGGATAATATAACCCCACCTGAAATTCAGTACTGTTGCTACATTTATTTAAGCAAGTGAGAAATTCAAGCGTTCTGTAGTTTTCTTTGAATATTCATTTGTTCATTGTCACTTTACGTCTCTTTTGGAGTTAAGGTTTTTGAATGACTGTACATTTTGAAACGGGCTAGATTCTCATATCAACCACATCTGCTTCATCACATACATCATGAGAGATCTATTTTTCTTTGCTGTACGTAACTTCCAT
>BRZM01001822.1:0-33772 GCA_033238685.1 Lates japonicus
CACACACACAATCATTGTCATCCCTTTCATCCCCAAGCCAAAGAAATCACACAACCATGGAGAGTAAAGGAATGAAAGAGAAACTGTATGTAACTACTCACCATCAAGTATGTAGTTTGGCCAATGTTTTCATTGAGCACATTGCTGACAGTTGATTGGTTGAGTTTAGGATATATGTGAATGTAGTTTTAGTTGTGAGGCTTAGTTTTGCACATTTGAGCTTGAAAGATAAGACAGGCAATATTCTGCAATTTTCTTATTGTCAACAAATCCCATCAGAAGACCTTAATTTTATTCATATTTTGTTTTGCACTGGTGGAGAGCAGGGAAAATTACAATTATGTATGTAAAAACAGTAAAACGTAAACTCACATCCAGCTTTCAATGTCTGTCAAGCAATTATGCAGGGTTTGTAGACCGGCTTTATCATTGGGTTTATTTGGAAGATATACCTGCATGTCATCAGCGTAGAAATGGAACTGAATGTTGTGGTTTTATATGATGTTGCTCAGGGGGAGCATGTAATGGGATAAAAGGATGGGACCTAAAATTGAGCACTGAGTGACGCCATAGTGGATAGGAGCTGAGGAAGACACAGATTCACCTGTAATCTGTTAGATTGGAGGTGAACCACTGAAGGGCAACTCCACAGATGTATATTTGGTTCTCCAGACAGTTGAGCAGGAGGTCACCCTCAGGAGGACAGTGTCGGTGCTGTGAAGGGCATGGAAACCTGACTGAAACTTATCAAAGAGGTTGTTGAGGTTTGACATGTCGACTTTTGAAAGAAAAGGAAGTCTGGACATGGGTTTATAGTTGTTAAGAACTGAGGAGTCTTTAGTCTCTAGGGGAGTGGGTGGGAAAAGAGAGTTCAGAGAGCTGGTAACAATAGACAAAATGTGAGGACCAACAGTGGGGAGAACCTCCTTCAGAAAGGAAGTTGGTAAGGTGGCCAAGGGGCAGGCAGAGTTTGTGTCTCAAATCTGGCAGTGTGAGTTGGATTCTGTTGAGTCCTCTCAACACCAATATGGAAAATGGAAAGCTGTCAGCTTCACTATTATTAAATGTTCTGAAGGATACTGGAATGTGTCATTATGATCACCATCTCCCTGTGAAATATGATAAAATTTTAATTTGTCATCAAATCATCTCCACCATAGTCTGTGTGTACATGCACAGGAGTTTGTTTTTGTCTGTTGTGTCATGTGTAATGTATGAATATGATTACTCACCTCTTTATGTTCTAAATGATACTGTACATCATAATAACAGACTCCTGTGTCCATCTCCCTCTGTCTCCCCCACACTCAGAGAATCTTCTAATAATTGGCTCACTGTCACTTCTGTCTTATCTGTCCATCAGACTGCCAGGCTGCTTTGTCCACTGGGGTTAATATCCTTGACAATCCTACACACACACACACACACACACACAAACACACACGTCTGCAGTCTCACCAGACTGAAGACTGTTAAGATCAACACATGGTGGGTCAAGGGTGACAATGATTGGTAATATTTGTTGCCCCACATACGTAAAGACTGTACAGCAGGTAAACAGAGATAGTGCTAAAGTATATTAATCAATTTGTTGCACTTATTGGACAACTGTTGCCCTGCAGTCTTGGCTCACAACTATAACCAGGAGGTATAAAGTCTGCAGCAACACATACCAGTTTAGTGGGAAGGTTCATTCTTAACCTTCAAAATTTGACAAATCAATCTCAACTTAAGGTCCTCTTACTCTTTATTATGGGCTGCGATTTTCTCTGTCCTCTGATGAAATGTGGTTGAATAAGTCAGTCGACCTTATGTTAGACAGTTAATTGGTCTGTCATTGTACACAATACACTACAGTGTACAGAATCATAGGGACTATTTTCTACAAGTTCATTGTTGAACGATTTATTTCTCCACAATTTTATTTATTTGAATTCATGTTTTCCTAATTTTGATATTAACAGAGCCTTACGTCCTCTTTCTCAGATGAAGGCTTCTTCAAATGGAGAGGAAGATGATGACGACGACGAAGACGACGATGATTTTGATGACGTTCCAGAGAAAGAAGGATATGAGCCACACATTCCAGAGCATTTACGAGCTGAGTACGGTGAGTCCAACTACACACACATGCATGTGTTTCATCAAACCCACTGAAATCTACAGAAACAGTGAGGTTAAGCTACAAAAGAAGAGCCATTCTAGATGTGTTAGTCTCCCAAAGCTAGCTACAGTATGTCACAGGTAACGGGAAAACTGTTCCCTTTTCTATGTAAAGTGCATTTTTTGTAAGAAACTTTAATAGTTTAGCTTTAACAACCTAAAGCACAAACCAAGCACAGCCCACCAACTGGTGTGATTATCCAGTGGAGGAAAACTGTTGTTGTTTGCAAAGTAATGCCACTAATATAAATGCCTAATGAGTCTACCCAGCCCACGAGTGAGTTAGTGAACTAGCCTAGTCTCACCTGCTGGGTTCTCATGGAAGTATGTGTATTTGTCTGATTTGGAATACGGCAGAGCCTTTTAATGGAGACAGATAGTTTCTTTTCCGCAACCGTTTCCCTGTGTATATTTGATGGATACTGTCTTGTCAACACATCCATTTACCCTCACTCACAGAGTCGTCACTACCTACATATGAATAGCTGTTATAGTATTGTTCCATCCTGCACCAAGGTTGCATTGGACTTGTATGGATCATGTCTAGCCTCCGGGCAGTGCAGTAGGTTAGAGGTTAAATGCTCAGGTCATCAACCAACTGCCTGTTCATTTTATTGCTGTGTCAGCTACATAGCAACATATTTTTTTCTAAATATAAGATGGAATTTGAATGCTGTTAATATCATTATCAGTAGCTATGTGAAGGCTCCAGGCAACAGTAAACACTAAAACTCTGACAGTGCTGCTCTATCAGTGCTGCCATAATCATGCTTCTCACCATCACTCATATAGATTCATATGTGAACTTCTATGTGTTTATCTGTGTCTGTGTTCATGACGCCATAACAGAACATGTTGACAGTGCTGTTATTGCTAGGTCAGCCATATTGTTGTGACTGTGAGGTGACCTTTGACCCCTGGTGTGTACTCCCCAACAGCCTCCTGAGTCATTATATTCACACTGAGCCTTTTCTTTACCTGTGAGCCCGTCCCTTTCTCCTCCTACCTCCCTCCATTACTAATCAATTAGACACAAAAGTAATTAGATTGTATCTGATGGGTCCAAAACAGCTGTGTGTGTGTGTGTCAGGGTGATTAGTGGGCTAGATCATTACGATCTACAGGGGCCACACCAAATTAACAATGCAACCTCTTTAATGAGCCCCTATTAGTCCTGCACTCACCACACACACACATTCTCACACACACAAACACCTGCCATCTTATGTGAAATATTAAGAAATATTGTAAGTTATTTACACAGAATGATGTTTTTGTGTTGCAAATTAGCAGGACATTTTCTGTTTGTTTACCTTCTGTATCTCCTCAAGAATTTTACTGGAGTAGAAGATAAGAACAACTATATATCTATGGAGTCTGGAGCTGTCCATGAGTGCGTCCGCAAGGCTAACTGAGGCTTCAGTAATTTCCTAAGACAGCTGGACAGTTTTTAATAAATGTAACTAAAGCGGAACTAAACAGTGTATATGTTCAGCTGTGGATGACTACATGTTTGGTGTGCTAGTGAATATCCAAGGCAGCAATGTCCACATTTGCTTCCAAATTACATATTGTGGTATGTGAAAACATAAATATGTAGGTAAAATATTTGTATGCTATTGTTATGTACTCAGCCAATGCAAATCTTGTAAAAGTCCTATTCAGGTTAATGTACATCCTTGGTTAGAGAAATGTCTAATGTGGAGGAAGGGTGAAAGACGTTATATTAAAATCCCTTTTGGGGCCCTGTCAGACCAGTACTCAGTCTTCACAACATAAAATTTTGGTCTGGACAGTGCTGACCTTTTAAGTAAAGGGGAACCCAAGAATCCAAAATGGAGGATGTTCTGTGTTGCATCACACATAAATAACCTCACTCTTGTGAAGTTTAAACTGCTCGACAAAAGATGGATGCTTCCAGACAGTTGTATGAGAGATATGCTCTTGAATCTGTGTTAAAAGTTTTGTCTGGTTAGTAAGCAAGCTAACTTACTATCTTGATGTGTGTGAAAACCCTGGGATTTTCACACACAATAGTCTCTAGAGTTTTTACTCTATGGAGCCAAAAACAAAAACTCATCCAGTGAGCAGCAGTTCTGTGGAGGGAAACACCTTGTTGATGAGAGAGGTCAGAGGTCATGGTCAGACTGGTTGGAGCTGACAGAAAGGCTACAGTAACTCAGATAACCACTCTTTACAACTGTGGTGAACAGAAAAACATCAGAGCGAACAACACCTCCAACCTTGAGGTAGATGGACTACAACAGCGTCAGACCACATCAGGTTCAGGCTCAGAACATGGCTTCAACAGCATGAATCCATGGAGCCAACCTGACTTGTGTCAACAGTCACTTTGGGCCCTTAATACCAATCAGTCACTGGTTTGAATGTCACCGTCTATCTGAGTGTTGTTGCTGACCATGTTCATCCCTTTATGGCCACAGTTTACCATCTTCTAATGGATACTTCCAGCAGGATAATGCTTAATGTCACAAAGCTAAAGTCTCAAACTGGTTTCATGAACATGACAGTGAGTTCAGTGAACTTCAGTGACCTCCTCAGTCACCAGATCTGAATCCAGTAGAACACCTTTGGGATGTGGTAGAACGGGAGATTGGCAGGTTGAATGTGCAGCTGACAAATCAGCAGAAATGATGTGATGCAGTCATGTCAATATGGAATCTCAGAGGAAAGTTTCCAACATCTGGAGGAATCCAGAGCAAAGAGAGGAACTACCCAGTGTTACTGTGGTGTTCCTAATAAAGTGCTTAGTGAGTTTATATCTCTCCCCCTCTCTCTCCTTTTTCCTCTCCTATGTCCTGTTCTGTCATTCTGATTATCAGTCGTCTTATCCCACTCTCTGCTGTCAGGACACTATCTCTCTTTCCCAAATTAACATTTTAATTACAGGCCCTGCTTAAGCCAAGAAAATCAATACCTCTTTCTGCCTTTCCTCTCTCTTTGCTTTCTCTCCTCTCAACCCCCTTTTTCTCTTTTTTCTCCTTTTCTTTTAACCCCCACCCCCAAACACACACACACACACATGCACACACATCCACCCAGTACTGCAACTACACTGCTTTCTTCCCATTGATCTGTGTGTCTTAACATCCATGAAATCCAGACAAACCTCTGCCATTTTGTTTGGTCTGAAAAGGTCTGAGAAGAGCACATTGAGTCTGTATTTCACCATCAGACAGACAGAGAGAGAGAGGGGGAGGGATGATAGAGGGAGGAGAAGCTGAAGTGAGGCAGAGAAAGCCTGGGATAATGGACCATCACTTAACTATTGACATATCTGGTTGTGTTAAAGAAACATCTCACTTTGGAAACTGAACAGTGCAACAATGGTTGCAACTGCATTGTTGACTATCAAAACATTATGTGAGCCAACATGTTAAGAAGTATTGTAGGACCATGAGCAGGATTTTATACAATAAATACTGGGTTCATGAGTCCCCTCAACACACCCATTACCTCTCAGAAAATGTTGACCAGAAATCAAAAAAGTCTCCTAATTTTTTGTAACTACTTGGGTTATTTTATTAAGTCAGATGTTCAGTTACACCTTCTGTAAAAGCTCATGTTTCATATCTTCCTCTACACTGCCAGGAATAACATTCCAAGGGAGAAAAGCTTAAAGCAGCACTAATTAAAATTTTGACATTAATAATGTATCAAAAGACTGTGTCCTCACATACTTATCCACCCTGCAGTTCCCCTCAGCTCTGTGGAGCGTTTTAGAGTCCTTGAGCTCACTGTTTTGATTTTACAGTCCACAACATCAGCAGTTAGTAACTGACATAACTAATCCTGAATATTTGAGTGTGCCTGACTTCATTCCTTATAGCACTATGAATATATCACTTCTGATTGTTTAAGTCAAGACTTTAGGTCTGACCACTGACTGTACACCATAGACATATTTAAAGAAAATTCAGTGATGATAAAATGGGTTGTAATGAACTGAAATGTTTCATGTGTTTCTCATATGATGAGGATGAGGGTGTGTTCTATCACATTAAAGTGCACAGTTGGATCTTATTTTCCTCTCGTCTTTGTTGGCAGGTTTGGATCCCTCTCCTTCCACCTCAGCAGCACCTGTCACAAGGAAACCTCCTGCTAAACGACCTGCAGCTCCACCCCCTTGTTCTTCCTCCTCCTCCTCTACCTCCAGGCGTCTGAAGCGGATCATAGAAGACGAGCAGGATCCGACCTGTGCAGCTGCCACACTGCGCCTCATCAGACAGAACCTCCCTCTGCCTGCAGAGTCCAGGTGACAAGTCCTCCCAGTTAGCCTCCACCTTCTCCTTTCCCTCCTCTTACCATATTTCTCCTGTTCTCCACCCTTTTCACCTGTTCTCCTCCATCTCTTTTTATTGTAGAGTGTTGTTATGTAATTACTATACTTAAAATACATCAGGAGCTGTTGGGGTTGTTTTGATGCACATTGCAAATGTCATCTATGTGTCATATGATAAGCACTTAAGTTAACATTTTTTAAGAAGAGTAAAGTTTAGTTCCAGCTTGAACATTATATTGCTAGTTGATAACTAGTTGTGGGCTCAGTCAAACATACAGGTAAAATTGTATGGCTTTACTAGGCATGGTTCTGTGTAATTGAAACTTTTTGAAATGACTCTCTTGAGGAAAAAGTGAATTTAATTATCAACATTAATATCAAAACACAAGCACTGGCCCTAATGTCTCCATAATGTTGTCAGTTGTTGATATTTCCTGTACAGCATCATTTAAGACAAAGCAGACTAGCCCATGTTTCCTCAGTGATGTTGCCAAAACTACACTGGCCTCTGAAAGCAGGCATTATCACAGGCCTTAAAGGTCGAGCCCCTAATGACCGGGCTAGTCACGTCAACCTGAGAACCTGGTCCTGTTCAACAATAGCAACAGTCAGTTTATGTTGCATTCCATTTACATCTGAGGTCAGAACTCGGACCTGGGAGTGACGTCGCCTCTGAGTTAACGGTGTTCCAGTTGAAAAGTCAGAAAAACATGGACGCTCAGAATTTTCACAGTTGCTCTTTAGTATAGACAACTTCTAAACAAATCTGCTCCACCTGAAAAACACCTCAGTTGTTAACATTAGATTTTAATGTAAACACTTCAGAATGTTCTTAAAAAGTTGTTCAAATTGACCTGTTCAGGAAAAAAAGAAACGTCATGAACATGAACTGTTTCATATGTATCCCAGCCAAGCCACTGTCATTGCTAATTTGTTAAATTCCAGTTGATAACAACACTGTGCGGTATTTTGCACGTACAAACAGCATAGCAACATGTCCATGGACAAACATTGAACAATACTATGTGTATGACTGACTTAATGTGAAACTAATGAGACTGAACTGCTATAAACAGTAATATAAGCAGAGTGTTCACTACTATTGATGTGAGTAGCAGCCATCTTGATTTCTTATGTCGGGGTTGGTGGGGTTTCTGAGTTAGAATTCTGACTTTGGGGGCATTCCAGCTGAAACGCACCATTAGTCATCTCTATTTTAAAGTCAAAGAACTCGTGGTACAGATGTGTGTGTGTGTGTGTGTGTGTGTGTGTGTGTGTGTGTGCACAGAGCAATGCTGCTGTCTGATGAAAACCCCAAATAAATAATTAAGAAGGATAACATCAGTTTGTAGTTCAGGCAGTTAAACACTGTGAATGTATTGGCTGCTCTGTTAATACTTGTTTTGCATTAAACACACTCACAGGCTCCATGTGATTACACACTGTCAGTCCTCTGTCTGTCAGGCTAGTATGTAAAAGTTGTGGTTACCTTCAGGTGGTGGTGCAGTCAGTGCCCAGTCAGGTTTCTCTCTCTCCACACAGCAGCAGCAGCTCCTCAGACCCCACTTCATCTCAGCCCGGTTCAGACCAGAAGCCTGCTGATGCTCCTGTGGTCCCATTTGGTTTGGACCTGTACTACTGGGGCCAGGAGCAGCCCAATGCTGGCAAAATCATCAAGTAATAAAGACACACTCACACACACACAATTTATCACTGATAGACTCAAATGTATCATACACATAACTGTACAGGTCATTGGGCTGTGAGTCTCATTTTTGTCAGTATAATCCCAGTATAATAGTAGAATTATCACCTGTAATTACATTCCTGACTTTGTTTTGTAAAAGCATTATTAGAATGAATGACTGTCAGTGCATATGTTTCAGTGGAAGAACTTTAATGTCTGCAATGAAAGTCCTTCAAAACATCCACTACATTTACAGTTTGAGCTCTTATACGATATGATAATAAACCCAGCATCTGGAAATTAAATTTCACGCTCTCCTTCTTCTTGTACTGTTGAATAAGAAATTTGCTGTTGTCTTAACAATTAGATTTTTTTAACCTAGTTTTTACATTTATGTCCAGATAGCAATAAAACTGTCTTGAATTGTCTATGATGTGGATTGCTTTTCCTTGTGCAGGGCGGCCTCTCAGCATCAGTTCTGGGTTCCCATCGAGGTGGAGGAAGAGGTAGAGAATGAGCAGTTGCTGGCAGAGAGCAAGAGCAGATACATCTCCTTCCCTGGAAGATTCACTCCTGTCAGCCATTACTGTAGAGCGCCACTAGGCAACGGAAAGCTGTGTCAGAGACAGGACCGGCTCAAGGTAACAGGACAAACACAAAGTGATTCTACACACATTTATATCTATCTCTGGTTTCTATAGTGTGAGTGTGTGTTTAAGCTGCGGCTCTGTTTCTTCCAGTGTCCTTTCCATGGCCAGATTGTTCCTCGAGACCAGGAGGGTCGACCCTGTAGGCAGGAGGACCGACTGAGGGAGGAGCGGGAGGAGAGGAAGAAGAGGGAGGAGCAGCCTGGTGAGGAGCGACACAGACACACACTATACTCTCTGAAAAATCTTCCTCTGTCCATGGTAGACACATGGACAGAAGAGCAAACAGAAAACTGCATCCATACGCACTGATTCAAACGTTGGTGTGGCTCCACTTGCTTTAAAAACATGCCTGTCCTGATGTAATGCCTTTAGTCTGGATTTCAGTTGGGAGTGATCTTGTCCAGTGGTCTAGACTCTAAATCCACAATAAATACAACAGAACAACAAACAACAACAAAACCCTGTAACTCATGAACCTTGTATTAGCCAAAAATGTACTTAAATGCTCTATATATCAGTGTTTATGTTACTCAAGGTCCACTTACTACCTTATTCCAGAGCTTTCATCTTTATCTACACAAGTGTGGTATATAAAGTAAATATAGTTTTTAAAAATATTTTACTTGGCATGAAAGTTAATGTTTGAGCTTGGACACAGTAAGGGGGAATACTGTATTACTGTATACTTTGAATACATCAAGGTCCATTCACTAGCTTTTTCTGGAGTATACATCTACATGGGTTTCATGGGTTTTTTATGTAGAAATAGCTACACTGTCACCGTACAGTAACCATCAGTCAGTTTTCTCCAAAAGTCTTGTTGATGTGAATCAGTCTGGTAGTAACAGTGGTCTAGTGGCTTTAGCTGTTTTTTGCTGGTGGTGTAAACACCTCAGATCAGTTTGTGAGTACCTGGCTATGATGGGTGGATTTGGTTTGATGATATATTTTCCTTTTCGTGCACTACTGATAACGTCCATCACAGCTCAGTGTGTGTCCAGTCACTGGACTGAGAGGACACAAGGAGAGTTTGTAAAGAAAAATAACATAACAGAACATCTGTGTGGTAATAGTCTGTTTTACACATTATCATTGTCTGACAATGTGTGTGTGTGAGAGAGTCACCAGTCTGCAGTATGTCCACCAGCTGCCTGCAGTGTCTTGTTAACCAGTAGCACTGTGTGTGTGTGTGTGTGTGTGTGTGTGTGTGTGTGTGTGTGTGTGTGTGTGTGTGTGTGTGTGTGTGTGTGTGTGTGTCTGTGTGTGTGTGGCCATGGCATGCAGTCCAGTGAGTTGTGAAATAGCATCTTTTGTTACCAACAACGCTATTGATCCATGAGTCAATCTCACACCTAGACACACACTCACTCTCTCCCTCTCTCTCCCACACACACACACAGACAGAGGCACAAATCAATCTCACAGTAAGGGGGACAGTGGCCTGAATGAGTTGATGGACCTTTGGCCTCAGCTACCTGCACCTATTCACTCACACCTTCACACATAAACATATACACTCCAACACACGCATACAGTTTATATACAGTGACATTAAACAAACAGTGAGGGACGTTGTGAAGGTCAGCTGAGACCAGTTCCCATGGCAACATATATGGAGCCAACATGGCTATTTTATTGACATGTTTGTGAGCAGACCATTAACAGAACGGTGGCCTGTGTTTGACATAAAACTCATATGTTGAGTGTCCTCAGAGTCATGTCAGGTGAGGTGATGGTATGCTGCTGTAAAAAGGCATGAAGTTATAGTTGTCATTCGAGTAATATGGTTAAACTTTCTGGACTTAAATACTGCCGCAGCATTCTGAAACCATTCGAAGACTTTTAGTGCTAGCACGTGGCAGGGCCCAAACAAAACGTTACAGTAATCATCTCTTGAGGAGACAAAACCGTGAATTAGAATTTCAGATCTGCCATAGAAAGAAAAAGAGTCAATCCTAGTTATATTAAGTGCAGTGAAAAAAGGCGGTCTTTGTATGTCTTAATAAAGGATTGAAGAGCAGAGAGAGAGAGCAGGATCAAATGTGAATACCTAGATTCTCTTGGCCATAATTAGAGAAATCGCATAGTTGTCAAGGGACATTGTTGTTTGATCAAACTGGTGTCTATATTAGGCCAGGCCAACAAGCATTTCAGTTTTATCTGCATTAAGAAGAAGGAAGTTTCAAGATCCAGCCACAGCAGACAAACAGAGACCTCTAAGTCTGATAATTTGAGAGGCATTGTCAGCCCCATAGGCACATACAGCTGGGTATCATCAGCATAACAGTGAAAATTAATTCCATGTCCCATGATATAAAGAGAGTGTTAGGGGCAAGAACAGAACCCTGGGTACTTCCATATTTCACATCATAAAACACTGATGTGGTGGTTACTATAGGAGATACACTGAGTTCTGTCAGATAAATAGGATTTTAACCAGCTGAGGCCGTACTCAGAGATTCTAAATCTATTTTCCCGTCGGGTCTATGAGAGTATACAGTGGTCTATAGTATCAAGGCTGCACTGAGATCCAGTAAGAGGAGCAAAAAGAGGTGAATCTGAATCCATAGAAAGCAAAAAAGATCATTTATGACTCCAGCAAGTACCATCTCAGAGTGAAAGGCCCTGAAGGCACAATTGAAAAGATTCAAAAGATTGTAACAGCTAAGAGCTGAAAGCTGCTGAGACACAACTCTTTCCAGTATTTTTGAAAAGAAGATTTGAAACAGGCTGATAATTATTTAGAGACTCAGAATCAAGATGTGGTTTCTTTAACCACAGCTGTTTTAAAGCTCATAGGAACAGTGCCAGTTGTCAATGATAACTTACAATATTCAGCACTGTAAGTCCCAAAATGTCCAGAGATCTTTGGAGAGTTTACCTGGTAGAGGGTTGAGACAGATAGTGGGTTTAAAAAGTCAACACCAGCTTGACAACAATGAATCAAGAGATACAGTGTAAAATTTCTATTAAAGCAGAAATTCTCTGGGGACACAATGTAATGCTCAACTGGTTCCTGCTGGAGATCCTGGAGAGGAGGAGCTGACTTGTGTCTGCTCTCATCAATTTTATCAGAAAATCAAGAAACCATGAGTCAGAAGGGCAAGCACCTCCAAGAGACGGCTGCTTTCAGCAAATGTAGCTACAGTGTCAAAAAAAAAAAATTGAGATTGTGTTTATTGTTATTGATTAAGTTTCAGAAATATGCTTCCCCAGTAGACAATGCATGTTTACATTTACAAAATATTGAGATCCAGAGCTTGAACCAGGAAAGATCTCTCGACTGCCTATCTTTGGTGGTGAGAGGCACAACTGAATTGAGGAGACTAGACAGAGTCGCTTTTAAGTCCCTTTGGACAATTTTCAACAGAGCCCACTGCAGTGAAAGGGCACCCTCTGCACTACTCACCAAGAAAGCAGTTAAAGTTGAGGGACCAAGTTCGGTAGTAAATGCATTTGAAACAATTTTAGGGACAGGCTAAAGGCATCAAATTTGATAAGAAAGTGGTCGGAGATAACAGAAGTGAGAGGGAGAGATTAGACACCTCTATCCCACGGAAAGAATCATGTCAAGAGTGTTACCACCACAGCGAGTAGGTTCAAGCAGGTTCAAAAGTACTTCAATAAGTGCCAGAAAGGCTTTATTTAGAGAGTCAAAAGGTTTTAGGTGAATGTTGTAAGTCACCTATAATTAGAATGTCAATACTTGGCGTGTGACAAGACATGTAATAAAGTCTCTTTATGTAATAAAGCTCTCCTACTGCTCTAAACCGTGAGTAGGGGCCAGTGGTCTGTAAGGACAACAAGGTGGAGTGGTTGAGTCTTTTCTCCTGGTGAGAGAAATCTGAAGCTGATGGAGAAGGTTTCAGTACTACAGCCTCAGAAAGAGTTAAAAGTGACATTAAGAACTGAGGTTAGAGTAAAGATGGACTTATAGATTCAAGAGACACCCCCACCTTTTTTTGTTTTTTGCATTGGTGTATTCAGGTGGGGAAGCTTCATTTAATGGTAGGCAATATTATAGACCAATTATATCCAGATAATTCTGAATAATCAGTTTGTTTATCAGTAATGCTTTAGGAGATAGTGATCCGATGTTTATGAAGCCACATTTGAGGGTCTTGTTGAGGCTGGAGCTGCCTGTAGCAGGCAGACATTACAAAATACTGGTAGATGAAGTATTAATAGGAATGAGGCATCAAGAATTTTTATTAGGAATTTAGGTGGCCTTTTATTTAGTGCTTTGTGGGACACTTCACTGCCACCAGTGGCAGGAGTGGTGATTTGTACAAGGTGGCTAAGAAATTTAAGAAACTTGTGCATCTAAGCTAGTGGACTCCATACTAATACTGGATAGGGCCTCCATCTAAAAACAGCCTCAATTTTCCATGGCATGGATTCCACAAGATGTTGGAAACATTGAGATTCTGCTCCATGTTAACACAATTGCTTTACATGATTTCTGAAGACTTTTCAGCTGCACATTCATGCTGTCATTAATTCTACCACATCCCACAGGTGTTCTAAAGTCATTTCAAACTAAACAGAACTGAATTTGCAAAGTCTGGCGCTGTGGGCCTCAGACATAACTGAGACACCAAGTGCCTGTTTTTTTAAGCCTATATTTATGTATATCTATTTAATGTATCCATGGATGTACGGACAACTATCACTGTATATATTTGACACTGAAGACAATTTAAGAACGTGATTATTCTCAGGCAAGTTCTGTGGTTATAATGCGGATCTTTTTTCTTTGATTTATAAGTGGATTTATGGACATTATTTCAGGATGGACATTAGAAATAATGATACCAGGGAATGTAAATCATGTATCATGCCTGAGTGTTCAGATGTGACTGAGGTGACAGACACACACACACACACACACACACACACACACACACACACACAGGAGCTGACAGATGGGGGTCATTTACTTATCTTTGCATGTCTCTCCTCCTTCACAGTCTACTGTGTGTGTGTGACAGCTGATAGGGAAGTTTGGGTCCCTTCCTCATCAGCAGCAGGAGACCAGAGGAACCCCCAAACAAACTTTACAACCCAACCTACATTTCCTATATCATTCCTCCTGTCCTTTCTCCTCCCATTTCTCGCCTCTGCTCTCTCTCTTGCCTTCCTTTCTCCCTTCTCTCTCCTCCTTCTCTCCTGCAGCCAAAAAATGTATTCTGAGTGACTCAAAAAAGCCCAGGCTGGAATCACAGACGCGGTGATGACTAGAATCTTTCAAACTGGTATGGCACACCATTTTTACCCCACTTGAAAGAGAGCACTGCTTATTGAGGAGGTGAAGGAGGAGAAGCGGGTTGAGTAAGTAAACAAGTGAGGAAGAAGACGTAAGACAAGAAAAAAAAAGTTCTCCTAATCAACATGTTTTCTAGAGCGAATAGGAAACTAGATGAGCGAATCATCCCAAAGTGCTGAAATAGCAACCACCCACCCCAGGCAGCCCCCACCCATCACCCTGAGGCTTCTGTTGCAACCAGAGGGGCACAACAAACCAACAGCAAACCTGTTAGGGAAAAACATAGAAGGAGGGAAGGATGACTGCTGGATTCAGAACTCCAGAACTGTAAAAACACCAACTTATATTCTTGGGCTTATTCAACAATTACAAGTTAAAAACTTAAATTATCAACATTTAATTTAAAAAGAGAAATTGTGGCAACAAATCAAGCTCATCTTCTACTTCACCAAATTGAATTGAGTCCTGATCCCTTTGAATCTCAATCTGTGATTCATTACTAAGTGTTAACACTCTGAATAAAACTATTTTTATTGTGTCTTTGTACTGGAAAATCTCATTCTCAATATATATATATTCTCAAATATTGTCTCAAGTTGTAGCATGCATTGCACTAAAGCTAAAAGCTAACAGCCATATTGAGGAACAATGTTGTGATTATAAACAATACAGCAAGGGCTGTCATGAATAAGGTAATAGTAAGTACAAAAGTTAAATTACCGAAGTCAAACTTTTGCTTGCGTTTGTTGCCTTCACTTTTTAACAATGAGTGATTGTGAAGGAAAGGAAAAAAAATCACCCACTTTTCAAGAAGTCTGAAACTACTAAGTCTGGTGAGAGTCATGTCAAATCACTCACACTCACTCAAAAAAACAGGATCAACACAAATCAAACAACATCATTAAGTAAAGTAACAGTATAATTGAAATGTGATTTGTATGACATAAATGCATTTTCCATGCAGCAACATAGAGTAATAATGCATTTCACAGCTGAATTTGTATCAGTGACAGTGGTTATAATTTCAAATGCTAATTCAAAAGTTAATAAAATTAGAAATAGGATTCATTCATGGAAATGATTTATTTTAGGTGGCTGTAACTAATTTGAATTGTTCTTTCTTTCTGTCTGTATTTCATTTGTTTAATTTGTACATGGTTATGCAAAAATTTCTTGATTTACAGTGTATCCATCTGCCCACAATTTCTGTGCAGTGCCTCTGACTCTGTTATAACACAAAGGTATGTGTTATAACAACTTTGAGTTGCTAAAAGCTGAAG
The DNA here is from genome assembly GCA_033238685.1 of Lates japonicus. NCBI lineage: Eukaryota > Metazoa > Chordata > Actinopteri > Centropomidae > Lates > Lates japonicus. The sequence continues at coordinate 15,350 of BRZM01001822.1, forward strand.
TCAAGGATAGTGAAGAACATGAGGAGACTGTACTTTTCAAATAATCCTGCTAAACTCATATATACTTTTGTGGAATTATAATGCTGAGTGAGGAGGCCAGGCAATAAGGGGGTTAACATTTTTCTGGGCTAGGCGAGTAATATGGTCAACGAGGGCTAGGTCTGACGCAGGTAAGGTTTTTTCTTTCTTTTTTTTTTTTAAATCAAGGTGGAGCATTATACTGTATAACATAACAATCCTGCCTTTGTCTTCTTTGTGTGCTCCAAAACCTGTATCAGCCTGCCTTCGCCTGCTATGCCTGCTCAAGTTTATTGATGTTATCACTTGCTAAATGCTCAATAATCTTGGCTTTGTACTGGATTTTGCTACTCCCCTGATTTATTGAGTTCAGATTCTGATAAAAACTGAAGAAAACAAACTAGCGTAGTATTGGCTCAGAGGCAACGGGACTTTCCCCGGCGCAGACCTAGACGTATATTTGACAAATCACAATATCAACACATTATTATATCAGCCTTTTTATAGTGGAGAGTGGTTAAACAGCTCACAAAGTAGCTCATGTTTTGCATGCATGGCCTCACCAAAGTATCAAAGTAAATAAAAAATATCAAATATCAAAGTAAAAAAAAAATTAAAAAAGGAATAAACATGATCTTGAAGCTTAAGGAGAGGCCACAGGATAACTCAAATCCTTCCTACAGCAGAGACTGAATGAACCCTGTACCAGAAGAATCCTGTCCTATCCCGTCCTATCCTATTCTATCCAGTCCCATCCACAACACAGATTAGTTTGCTGTTCTCATTCTTTGGGTTGTGAGGCTGAAATGTGAAATTTGTCCCAAGGGTGATAATAGGCACACTTTGACTACAGTTATGTAGTAATGTGTCACATTCATATGCATTAGCTGTCCTCAAAGTGTACAGAAAAATAATAGTTTCTGATGTAAAACTACATACTAAAATGATTTGTTTTCAAGATAAAACTTTGGTAGTTCAAAATTTTCTTCTCTGGTGATGGTGATAAAAACAAGGCAAGCTTATTACAAATGTCATATTGTGATAAATGATTCATATACAACTGAAAATTCAAAGGACACACACACAGAGAGAGGGAACATACACAAGTTAATCAAAATCACACAAATAGAGATCAGAGGCACACTGAATATGCAGAGATGTTTCTGTTTCATCTGTCACCCGCTGCTTTCAACTATTTGTATCGCAGTGTTAAAAACTTCAAAAAAAGGAAGAACTTTAATACAGTTTTTCTGGTCTCCAGTGTTTTCTGTTCCTTCTGTTTTAATCAAGAATCACACTTAATCTGAGGCCTATGTGGAGTTAACAGAGAGAACTATAAAGCAAAAAGAAACTGTACCCCACAATTCATGCCGGATGGAATGACTCACATGGTTTTTCTCACACTGTAGTGTAAACAGTAGTTTGACCCCCTACAGGTGGTGCTAAAGGGAAAGGGATGGGGCCACCAAAACCATTAACTGACATCCTCATGTGTATTTTATTGGATGTTTGAATAGAATTTTTTGTTGCATGATACTGTAACATATTTAGTGACTTCAGTTTTTCTAGCCTTGCTGATGTGGTGGATCTATGGATGGTGAAGTCAGTGTGGTTGATCACAATATCTACCTACAATAATATTATAGGGAATTAACAGTTGTGTTTCATGATGTGCATAACCAAAATAATAATAATAAAAAAAATCATACCAATTGACAAAATGACAAAATGATTGTGAGGGCTGATGAGTCTTCATTGGTCCAATCCAGTAGACTGTTTTTCAGAGTTAGCAGTTTTGGTGGTTCTTAATCCAAACATTACTGTTTAAATGAATTTCAGTGTATTTGCCATGCATTTTGGGTAATCCAAATGTAAAGCATATGTAAGCCCAAATAACTGCCTGAGGCAACTGTTAAATATTGTCCATGACAATTCCTCCCTCAAGTACAGTGGCAGTGGAGATGGGCTTGGATATGCTTGGACTTCAGTGAGAACAGTCAGCACACCAACTATGATGGAAGTTATGTTGGATTTGCTCTCCTTATAAAAAACATTCATTTTTGGTGTAAGTATTTGCTAGAAAATAGAGCTCTAACTATGCATTCACATTGCACTGTAACACTGTATCCACAGAAATATATGTGGTATGAATAAACTGGACAGGCCTTTGGCATAGTGTAATCCGTGTAGATGATAATAAGGATTACTTAAAAGTTGCGAAATGAATACCACCCAGTTAATCTGCTGCATTAACTCAGTCAGTTTCTGTTCAACAGTTCCTGAAGTGCTAGAAATAAGAATGTCCATGACTGACTGACTGACTGACTGACTGACTGAGCCAGATTTTAATTATGTTTTTTTGTGGAGCAATGGCTGCCACCTCTGGAGAGAGGCTAGTGTGGATGTGGAGTTGGAGCCGGGAGAGGTGGGATGATGAGATGAATGGCTTCACTGAAACAGATTTCATCCAAAGGATGTTAACAACCTGCACCTCTTCACAAGACTCAGTTCAGCTAGAATGACATTTAAGTTGCATGGATTCTGACATGACTGTTCAGACTGAGGTCGCACTGCAAAAATAGAATAGAATAGAATAGGCTTTATTGTCACTGTACAGTTAAGTGCAACGAAATTGTGGGTGCTCCACGAAGACAAACAGTGCACTATAGAAGAAATTATATACAATAAGAAATACAAAATGTATACAAATAATACAAATAATACAAAAGTACAAAAATGTACAAAATTTACACACACACAGCACACAATTGTGCAAGACACAGACTAGGACACTTTAAGGGGAGCGGTGGGGGTGGGGGGTATGGTCAGTGTTTGCTTGCGGTCCGAATGGCTGAGGGGAAGAAGCTGTTGGTGAGTCTGGTGGTGTGGGACTTGATTGACCAGGTCAAACAGGTGGACAGACCAGTTTTGGCTTCAACTTAATAACAGAACATAATATGTTAATTTATTTTTCCAAGTTCACCTAACTTAACCCTCCAATTATCCTTAGGGTGATTTTGACCCCATTTAATGTTTAATAACTCTAAATAAGTGGTCGACATATTTGTTTTGCTTCATAGTTGATGCCTCTTCCTAATTTGATGGGGATAACTGGGTAAACATAAATTAACATGATTATATGTTTTCAGTGTCCTGTGCACATGTTGTACACATCAGTATTCTTTGGGGTCAGTTTTATTCCAGGCTGTTTTAGCTGTATAAAACATATAAGAAGTATTTTACACACATTTGTTTTGGTTATTTAGGATGATACAGAGGTCACTATAACATGCAATTTATGATCTTCAAAAAACTTCCCTCTGCTTTAAGGCCCTAATCTACCTAACCATATCTGTGTTAGTGTGAGGAAACATAAAACCCAGGATTTTGTTATATAGGAGCAAACAAAAGCTAATAAAAGCTTGCACAGCAAGTGCTCTGTGTGCTTTCTCTCCATGCTCTCTCTCTCCACTGAAAATGACCTCTAAGAGAAGGTTTTCTGCCAATGTGGTTTTGTCACAGCTGTTCAACAGTACAATTGACAGAGAAGAATGTGTCTGGATGATATTCATAATTCTGGATGTGTAAGGATGTGGGATTATGTTTTATTTAAAGAGCTATTTAGGATGTCAACAAAGAAACATAATGTAGCCGAAACATTAACTTGGGTAACAGTTTTGATTATGATAATTTTCTGACAGTTTAAATTGCTGAGGTCAAATTAACAACAAGCATAAGCAATGTTAAGAAATTTGAGGATAAACTAGGATAAGCTTCAGCTACACTTTTTTTTATTTTATTTACATAATACCTCATGAGGAAAAAACTGAATTAGCTCTTTATCTGTCTAGCTAGCCAGAGTGTCTAAAGGACTGTTCTGCCTAAAACAGTCTGGAGAAGGCTCCACAATTCTCTTAGGAATATCTTATGAATATAATAACCAGAATGAGCTTACCAGTGCTTTTATGCATCAGCAATTCAGCATGGTAATGTTATTCTTTTTTCATAACTTGTGCTTTAACCCATGCTGTCAGTTGATGTTTCTGGACACACAGATCATCCCTCTCTACCCATGGAGCTAACTTTGTGTATCATCTTGTTTAGTATTATTACTGCTATTGAGTTGCATATAAATTCAACCCAAGGCCCAAGACAAGTAATTTTATGGCTTTCCAGTGAGCAGCTTTATTTTTAAATGGCAAAAATGTACATGTATAAACTGTTGTTTCTGCCTACGGGCTTTTTCTCTTTTTTCTTGTGTTTCTTTTGTTTCCCTTTCCCCTTTGTCTCTCTTTTTCTGTGTGTCTGTGCTCAGTCTGTATCTGGTGATCCTCCCTGCACCTCACCTTCTCCACTCAACTCCACCTGAATGCAGCCAGCGCACTTGCTCCTCCTCATCCCATCAGGCCTGCAGAGTATAAACCCTGGTTCTCTAGTCACTCATCACCAGGTCACTATGTAAATGTCTTCTAGTGTGTGCTCTAGTTTTTTTCCTTATGAGTTGCATTCTACTAACTGATTTCTCCTGTGCTACAGCATCATCCTGCTGTTCATCTCAAGCTCAGCCATGGCCATCTATGGACTCACAGCTCTGCCCCTCCTCCTGCCATCCTCCAGCCTAAAATGTACTTGCTGCAGTTCCTTTTTTACAATCCAGTTACATCCAGTTCAACTTGCAGACCTGATCTGTGTTCTGCTTTTGGGTCCACTGAATGGTCTTTAGTTGTCACAGTTAGGACATTATGGGGCCATGTTTTCTAATTTAACACTGTGTGCATCCTTGATTGATTGTAAATATGAAACCCATCTGTACTGCTTTAATCCAGCTGAGTTCATGTTATAGCTTATAATTCAACAACAGAGCAGATAAAGAAATACATAGATACAGCTTTGGTCTCAACATACTACCAGTTAACCAGCAAGCAGCAAGCTGGTTGCTGAAGAAAAGAGTATTTTATGACTCTAACATTTTCCTCAAAAGTGAACATAAACACATGCTTTGACAAAAGCTGTAAGATATATTACATATAAAATGACCTACTGCCCCCGCTCCTTCTCAATACACTGTGCTATGTTATTATTACCACAATTACATTATATATCTATGTGGAATTTGGTTGGTTCTGGTTCTGCTCAAGGTTTCTGCCTCTTAAAAGGAAGTTTTTTCCTTGTCACTGTCGCCTAGTGCTGCTCATGGTGGGAACTGTTGGGTCTCTGTAAATAATAACATAAAGAGTACGGCCTAGACCTGCTCTATATGAGAAGTGCCTTGAGATAACTTCTGTTGTGACTTGGTGCTACATAAATAAAACTGAATTGAATTAAAATGAGTGTTCACAGAGAAGCTGTGTAACCTTACTTGGAAAAGTGCTGAATAAATAAATACTATACCATTGATATTAATATTGTCCTGTATCCTTTGCATTTATCATTACTTTGGGTAGGTTTGTTTCCAGAGTGTGTGTTGTCTGGAAGTGTTTCTCTCTGGGATCCACTCCTGTGGCTCACAGTCACACAGGTCGGGAGTGTTTGAATGAGTCCTTACAAATGCAACAATTCCTTCAATTTCTGTCTTGCTTGCAACAGTCCCCTTTGAAAGAGACTGTTATTACTGGTGTTACAAAAATAATTCTAAAAATCTCAAACTAGGGGATAAAGAGAAAGGGATGCTCCCAGGTAAGCAGTGTAACTGTGTCACAGATAAAGTTGTAAACAGAGTTGTGTTTTAAATGTTCCTACTGGGAGAGAGGGGGCACAACATATGCAACACTGATCTGACCATCTGTTGGACCTACAATTGATGCACATACACACAAACACACACAAAGGGAATGGAGTCTGTGGGCATTCCTAGGTCTGCAACAGATTGTGTGTGGTGTGTGTGTGTGTGTGTGTTCAGGTGTGGTCAGACTCTTTGCTAATTTGCTAATTGTACCATATTGTGCAATGGGAAATGAATGCAGCCTAACATACTGACCCCCTCAGGGCTTTCAGTCACTGAGTGACTACACATGCTCTTACATACAGACACTAAACTGGAGACATCACACCACAGGAAGGATATAAGGAAATGATTTATGGAGTGATTATGGTTATGTTATTTTACAGTAATTTGCCCATAATTCAGCCTCTCTTTAAATAATTCTAATGAATTTTGGGGAGGAAAGCATCTAAATTAGTCCACAGGACATTAAAGCTCCCCTGATACCAAGGAATATTGTGGGCATGATAATTATACAAGACTAAATGTGCATGTTCCATACTGTGGCTCAGGAGGTAGAGTGCTTTGATCCCTGGATCCTCCAGTCCACCTGCAAGTCCTGTCCTTGTGCAAGACTGTGAACCTCAAATTGCCTGCAATAGCATTATGTATAGACCAAGTGCTGCATGAAGTTGTGTGCTTACAGTGGTCAGCAATAAAGTGTTATATTAATGCAACCCATTTACCATTCACAGTTTGCTTCATCTCTAATGGATGGAACGCAAAGTACAGCTGAGCCAATGGGGAAAAGTTTTGCAGGAAGTTGGTCATAAACCAAAATACTTGACCTAATGGAAAAATCTGAGGATCACCATTTTGTGTGTGTGAGGTTGTAGTTTGTCCTGAGGAGAACATGAATGCTCAAACCAAAATTCATGGCAATCTATCAAGGTGTTTTACTGTGGTTCAATGTCTACCACAACAGTCAGGAGATCACACAAGTCACTGGATACATTAACTGGGAACCACAAATATCTATCTCAAGCTATTTCACTGGATAAGTTAAAACTTTCTGGTAGCAGCAAATGGGAAGTCAGGAGATTACCTAAATCAAAGGATCCATCCCCAGGGAACTTGTATATAAGTGATTTCATTGCAATCCATCCACTAGTTGTGGAGACATTTGACTCTGGACCAAAGTGGTGGACTGGATGACTTTTCTATCCCTACAGACACACCACTAACATGACTAAAAGCCATACGTATTCGGTCTTACAAAAATTATTCTAATATTTCTTGGCAGGCTGGAAAACATATGAAGCAGTGGGGAATTAATGCTCTGACAGCAAGGAAGGATGATGGGATTATAAAATACAGGCAACATTTTGGTTGAATGCATTGATTAGATAAACACTGACGTATGATCCATACATCAGTCTCTGTTAATGAAAGCTCCTTTTAATAATGTCCATTTAGATCAAAGACCATTAGTGTCTTCTACACAGTGTCTGTGAGGGGACATGAGGCTGAGCTGCTCTATGCTGCTCCACTAACCTGAGGATTAAACTGTGAACCCCAGCATCTTCTCCACTCTCCCAGATAAGAGGAAGCAGCTGTAAGCACCGTAGCCCTCAGCCTGTCTGCATTAATGTTACATCTCCAGCACCTTACACTCACCATTACTAATTAATCCAAATCATGTTCCACAGTGCCAGAGCGCTTAGGCGCATCGTCCCCACCGACCAGCCATCCTTAACAGGGAGAGAAGATGCACCCCCGTCCCCTTCCTGAATAAAACATCCTAATAATTCAACTTAAGCATTTAGTTAATGCATTATGCATGAGAGTGAAATCAGTGCAGAGGCCAACAGAATCAGGATGTTGACAGTGTGGCTTGCATGTTTCTGTGTATGTGTATGACCATGTGGTTGTGTCAGTGTGTGTGCACTGATTTATTTATCAGGAAATGAAAGTGTGTGAGGCAGCATGGGCCAGAGGAGCAGCACTTAAAGGAAGGAAACACTAATAGTAGGTAATGTACCTTGCATTTCAGGGAGGTTAGCCATTTGCCAGTATATTTCTTTCTCCTATTCCCACAGGTAAGAGTAGACAACGTAATTTCATGCAGAGATGTTTCTACACTACAAGAGATGAACAGCAGAGGGTTTTAGTGCCAGCTAACCAAGAATCAAAATAAATCATGTTAGAGGAAGAGGAAGAAGAGGATTGCCATGACCCAGAAGCATTTATGTGTTAATCCTGTTGGTATTGCCCCAAACGATACAGCTCATCAGTGATTACACAGTAGGAGAGGAACTGTGCATGTGCATGTGTTGTCGTAACATTAATCAGGTGAAAGGTGGAGACAGTGCCAGTGCTAGGCATCCAAGGCAAGATTTGGGAATTCATTTCAGGAGAAACTCCTCTTAGCATGCACTGTATATGACTAAAACCTTTGTGCCACATGAAAATGTTTCCATTATATGTATTTTTAATTAGTTGATCAAAAAGTTGCATTTAGTTAGTCGTATCAAGTGTGTATACTTAAACTGCCACTGATCCAATAATAATAACAAGGTTTGGAGATTTGCTTAAACGAAAAGCACACTCAATTAATTGTTGTATCAGATTGAAATACATAATGAAGGTACCTGCTGTGCGTGTATAAAGTTCTACTAATTATACACACAGGACATAAAAAGATTAAAGACTGAATGCAATTCTGAGGGCTACAGGTTATCTGGCAGCCATTTTAATTCTGATGTGCTTCTATATCTGCACTACATAAATGTGTAGAATAATTTATATAATTAAAAAGAACGTGCATGAGGGCTTTACATATAATGTTTCATCCACAAAATTCTACACACATTTATCACAAGAACTGTGGACCTCCCCACATCCTTTAAAAGTAACATTCCTTGGCCAAGGCATCAAGTTAAGTTGAGTATTACCCATTCATTTTTCCTGCAAAACACAGTGTGTGTATTTGTTTTTTTTTGTTGTTTTTTCTGCTTTCCCAGTGTAGTCACAAATCTACAGACAAATGCCATCTGGTCATCATCTTGACCACACCATAAGGGAACTCAGACTACTACCTCCTATCCTCCCACGCCACTCGTATACCAATCCATTTTTCCATCAAGCCATCATTTCATCCACCCATCTGGTCATCCCCCATCCCCTTCTGGTCTCCTGAAGGGGATGGGGGATATTTGGATTACCAGCATGTTTTTGACAGAGCAGTCCATCTGAATGAATCCCTGTGGAACTTTGGTATGATAAAAGGCTTTGAAAACCTCTGTGGGTACATCTGTCACCGGTTTTATAGAGTTACAGTAGCTCTCTCTTTGTGTGTGTGTGTCTGTGCGTGTGTGTCTGTTGAGAAAGTGGTGAGGAGGAGTAGCAGAGTCTAATTTGTTGGAATACAGCCAAGACACAGCCATCATGGGAGTTGGTGCATGTGTGTGTGCATGCTGTGATTATATGTAGACATACCCATGGGCACATGCTTTTTTTTCTGTGCATTTATTTTTTTGTACACTCTGACAGTGTGCAGGAATCTGCAGGAATGTATGCAAGTGTCTGTATTTCTATTAAGCACCAAAAAAGATGGGCGAGGAAATATTATTTTCTCTTCAGTTTCAGTACAAAATATGAATATAATATTACTTAAAGATATATTTTTATTCTCTCACATAGGAACTGTTTTAAAAAATTGACTACAATGGGTAGCTTCCATTTTTATGGCATTCTGCTCAGTAAATACAGTTTGCTACTGGTCATCAGTGCACATTTTTATGCCAAACATAATCAATGTTGAAGTTGATTTTTTTTGTTTCTGCATACACTGACTGAGCTAGTTCCTTTCAAATCAGTTGAACTCTGTATGAAATTCCACATGTAGAAATGCTGGTGTGAGACTTTAGACAAGGCTTGGGCAAGGGTTAAGACTGGGCATGTAGCTGTGAGGGCAGGTGTAAAGTATAGGGGAAGTGAAACTAACAGAGGGCCCTCACAAATATACAAATATAAGTTTGTGTGTGTGTGTGTGTGTGAGTGATGGAAGTGACAGTCACAAAGAACCTCCGTCAACCCACTCCAGTCAATTAGAGACTCAGAGCCCCGGAGGCGACACTGCACAACTTCAGTTCACATCTCCACCTCCGCTCCTTCCTCGCCTCCCTCCATTCCCCTCCAACTAAAACCTTTATTTCTTTGGTTCTTTCACTTCTCTGCTGAGCGCTGTGACAGCCGTTGGAGTCAGGGACTTTCATCCAAAGCGTCACCTGTCACTGCCATCGACTTGGTGTCTGTTGTCCTACCAGAATGAGGGAGGGAAGGAGGAGGGGGGTGTGGTGAAAAGGAGAGGTAAGGCTGACATGTTAGGCGGCGATAAAGAACATAAAGAGGGCACAGTGACACAGGTAAAGAATATGTCATTTGAGGGTTTGCATTTACATTTTACATTGTAGACATTCAATGGCTTCTATTCTGTTGAGTGACTTACAATGGAATGCAGAAAGAAATAAACTGTGCTGGATCTACAAAGTTACGACGTAGCAATAGAGAAGTGCAGTGTTAGGTTTGAGTGTTCTTTACAGTACATGCAGACTGCTGCAGTGGAGGAAGAAATGTGTCAATAGCCAGCTCTAGTTCTTTTTATGAGCTCTACCCAGTTGCTTCAAAGCAAAATTGTAACTTTTTCAATACATAAAAACTAGTTACACTTCATAAAATAACATCTCATGAAAAAAAAAGTTTGAGTTTTATTTTTTTTCCAGGGTGCAACCACTTTTCAGATTTAGAAAGTACCAGCATATCCTAATTTACCAACAACCATTCCATTAAAATCCATTCAAATCTAATTCCGCAAAAATCTAGGGGGTAGCAGTGTGCTGCTCTTTAACGAACACAGGGGTGGTTTACTTAAATTTATAAACGGTGTAATTGTTTCACTGCAATATATGCTGCACAAAGCTTCATAGCCATAATGAAGTCCTGCTCTTATGTGAGCTGTAATAGTTGATTGCAACCCAAGACTCAGTAATTCGATGGCTCAAAAGCTACCCCAAATGGCTCGATGGCTCCCCTCCCTAGTGTTAATTTATAACTTTCCTGAGACAAAATAAGTCAAAGGACAGCTTTCTTATAGAAACTGTATTTTTCACTCTTTATTTTGTTCCAGCCCACTTTTAGTTTTGTCAGATTAAATTCAGTTTGTAAATATGTATATATAATACAAGTAAAATGCAGTTCAACACAGGCTCTGGAGTTATATACGAAGGCGAATGAACATTTAATTCTTGAAGAAACACAGCATATCACCGATAAACCTTAATTAGCAGGAGACACACATAAAACACAGAACCATGGCATAACAAGCCAAAGCACAGCTCTCTTACACAGACACAAAGCGTATCTTTCTGTTTGGCAAGAGCTTTAGGTTAACTATTCCAAGCAGCAGTTGTTAAGCCTTATTGGTCAGGCATTGCCATGTCTGTCGCATACTAATGATATGGTAGAATAGATTGGGTCGATTGAATCAACTATATACAGAGGACAAGTGCTGAGACAACAAAGTGCAAAAGAAAAGTGCAGAATAGTATGCTGCTTGCGCTCTCTCACACACATACATACAGAGAGAAATACTGTATATATAACAGGAAGAATTATATATGAATATATACAAATATGCTAAGATATATACAACATGAACAGTATAGATAGAAGTGAATACATTATACAGTATATGCATGGTTATGTATGTAGATACATGCAACAAATAAGCAGTATAAATATGGATATACAAGGTCAGATTTATGCATTATGGACGTATAAATATTAGCATAGCAATGTCTCTTGATTATAGAAGTGTCTATACTTAAGCTTTGTTCATAGATGCACTGTTGAGCCATGTTTCTGTGAAAATGTGATGTTTTTGATCTATAATCTATTAATGGGAAAGGATCAACATATTTTCAAGTTTGTTCACTTTAAGTGACCTTGAACAGGACTTCATATTCATCGATTTGGAATTTGAATAAGCTTTGATTGGTGATGTGAGACATTCCAGCAAACATCTTGATATGTTCTAACTTTAAGGAAAATGAGACATATTTCGAGCTCTCTTTAATTCTGAGCTTTACATCTCTTTTCCAGAAGGAATGATGAGAACCAGGTTCCTCCTTGGGAAAAATGTATGCAAGAGATTTATTTTCATGATTACCAATTTACATCACACTGATCACATTACTGCCTCTGAGCTTTATGCTATCAGAGCTCAGCATATTAGATTATCACAGGTATCAGCTTCCATTGTAATTATTTAAAGGCGCTGTTTTAAGGTAAGTAAATGATACACAAATCACGCTGTTGGAAAATATGATGCCTACACACAGCAAAACCAATGCCGTGGCAGTAAAATCCTGTACTGGAAAGAAAGCAGTTAAACTTTAGTTTGCTTATAGAATTGATTGTATGAGGATTGGATGGATTTATGTTGAAATACAGTGATAAACTTCACATACATTCTAAGATGGTTATATAAAAATTCACTTGGATAGTAAGTGCCTCTTTAGCATAGCAAATGGTTTGCCAGACACATTATGCTGTCCTGTTGTACATGAGCATAGTGCTCAAACTCACAGAACTTTATTAATTTCCAAAGACACCTAGCTACTTGTCAGGCTGATTTACAGGGGTGCAGGTAGTGATATACACAATACTTGATTTGCTATCTGATGCAGCTGTATTCCTATATTTGTAGTATTCCAGCATAGAAATATTGTGATCTCTGGATTCTGATTTGGGCCTTGATCCGAGATACCTGAATCATTTTTTGTCCATGGGTCTCTTCCAGGATTAATCTGGCCCTTAGCACATAACCAGTAGTAAGGGCTGATTTTCCAGTTATTTGTGATATAGTTTAGCTTGGGTCAGTGGCAAAACTCTGCTATGTACCCCCAAAACCAAAGTACTGGGCACCTGGGTTCTACTGTGTAAAACTCTGGACTCTGAGAGGGTTTGTAATTTATCAACACCAACCCCCACGACCTCTCTCTCTTACTATCTGTGGTTCTGATACTCAGCCTCATAGAAGAGCAGAGGAAAGAGCATAACCAAAGCACAGAAGCTAAGCGTAGTAGTAATGGCTAAATCAAGCAAAGTATTGTATCACTTTGTGTGTCTGTTCAGGTTTAGTCCTCAGGTGACAACCACTTTATCACATGCTAATCACAACTACACTTTAAGAAATGAGGACAAACCCATGGTCACATTCACCTTAGCAAAAAAAAAAGCACCCTGATGATCAGCCAAAGTTTCAAGTGATATGTCTAACTTGAAGTCACAGTTTGCATTTTGATAAAACAAAACTTTTTCGTGACATTTGCGACTATCAGGACCATAAATATACTGTACCTTAATTTGGTAAATCAAACTACCTCTGTTATCTGTAATCTACAACCATTATGACCGCAATAGGATGCTTGCTTGGCATAGCAGGTGAATTAGACCATCCTTGGCAGAGCTGATGTTCCCGGTGAAACTAGCGACAGAAGAACATAGCATATACAGTTCCATGTAAAAAATGTAAGTGATACCAATATGGCTGAAAGTAGTAGTGATAATTAAAGTAATTGCAGTAGCAATAACACTAGAAGCAGTATAGTAATTTCTAATTATAGCAGCAGGTGTTGAGTGAGTTGTAGGAGCAACACGGAGACTTGTCATCACAGATCAGACTCTTTCCAGCTCCAGAGGCAGAAATACCTGCAGAAAGAGACAGAGGAGAGAGGCGGAAGGCACATGCACCACAGGAAAGAGGAGATACTGAGTTAGCGCCTTATTTATGGGATATGAATCATACTGATGGAGAGAGGCGGAGTGCCTCTGGACCAAACTGGGAGAAGGTTCCACAGTGGAGGGCCTGATAGCTGAGAGGCTCTGCCTCCCATTGCCTCTGGAAGCGCTCAAATTTTAGTATCAGCTACCACCAGCCTTTATACAAAAAAAAAAAGAAAAAAAGGATGGAATCATTTTTTAATGTGATGGTCAAAATTCGGGTTTTTCAAAACTTTAACTTACGATTTCTAGGAGATTCTTTTACATTTCCTTTCTAAATATTTGGGGGTATGGACTATTCTGAAATATTCCTTGAAACTTTTAAGCTGTAAAAATTCCAGTGATATCCAGTCTTTGATAGCAGTAAGTCAACAATGCTGAATAACTCAATATTTTTAAGCTCGCAGATTTAAATGATACATAAAGCTGAGTGTCATCTACCGCAAAAACAATGATGGGCAACAACTAAAACAGATGAATAATATGACCATGAACTTTATTTTCTAACAGTATCTTACAGTAAAAGAACAATACTATGTAACCAGGTGGCCTTCTAATTGAAATGGACAAGAGAATGTTAAATTATATTAAAAAATCCAGTCTATAAATCTATGATAGTTTAACCACAAACTTAACGAATAATTAAATTATCAAAATAAATGGGAAATTTAATAAATCTTCAGTGTTTGAATTTGGTTACTAATTATAACCAATTTAGAATTTTATTACAATAATATAGTAAGAACAACAATGACTAGAATATAAATAGGGTTTATGACAAACCAAAGTATACAACCACACAGCCAATGCTATTCAAGCACAACAAACATCGGGCAGTAATGATAAATACTAAAAATGGTTTATGAGCACAGTGGGAGATGTGGGTTTCCTAAATAAAATGCTACCAGAAATAAAATCCAAATATTGAGGTGTGAATATATTGCAGCTGTCTGAGATGTCTGTCAGTTGAGACAAACTTTACAATAAAATTCACAGACCAGACTAAAACACAAGGAATTCACAGAAAAAAAAAATATACTAAGCATGTATTGTATGCAGTCGACTAAACACAGTGTTATAACTAATTTTTAAGAAGTCAGCCTTACTTAGTGGTTACTTGCAGTGACCAGATATGTGTTTGTTCATCTTCTCACCAAATGGCGTGAGCAGATCCACGGCTGGCAGGGTGAGAAGTCATGTTTTTCTAGTTGGGGTCCCAGCTGGTTTGGTTCATGTGTCTCTGGTCAGGTCCACTTCCTGGAAATGGCGAAAGTTCTGAGCTGAATGACTTGCAGTAAAAATAAAACAGGTACAACAGCTAGTGCTTGGATTAACATGAACAAACTATCTTCTATCAAAACTGTAGCCTGTGGTATTGTGTTGTCTGTTCTGTATAAAAGGGGCATCTCACAACAGACAGAAATAATTTAGTGTTGTTGCAGGTTGTATTGATAGATTAGTCACTGGTTGTCAATAACATACAAGTCTAGTGGGTTCAGACAGGATGTTGTCGTGAGGATTGTGTGGGAAACAGAGTCCATGTGGATACATGTAAACACTTGTTTCAGGAAAATTAATCCCCATTGATTCTGCTGTCTCCTTTACATTGCAGGTGTATGCACTCCCCTGTGGCCTATTACCCCTTGGATGTAGATAGAAGCCTATGACTCTGGGGACATTGATAGATACTTTTATAATTGTTTAAAACTTTATACCTGGGCACACACTAGAAGTTTGCCTAGATACCTTGTGTCATTACACGAAATCTACTTGAGTTGGAGAGCTTCCTTTTCGAATGCAAACATACAAAATATACAGAAACAAATATATATTAAAAAGATAAAAGACAATTTGGCTCTACTTTATTAGGTATAGAAGGCATAAATGTGAATGTATTGCACAGGTGTGTTGTTGCACAGGGGCCGGTTTTACAGTTAAATAGTTAAATAATTAAAGTGCACCGAGTGAGGCATATTGCACAATTGTCAATGTTGATGGTGGGGTGCGTTGTGTGAGGTTCAAGGTGATGGCTCTTGGGAAAAAGCCCTTGTGTGGATACATTTGGATCTTTATAGTTTTAGATTAAGTGACGAAGGACATATTCAACTTCGTATACATACGAAAAGGAGGATGGTGAGCATCTAAATCCTGCTTTTTCTGTAATTAATTACAGATTTAAAAACTGCATTTGATGAGCAAGAATCTGGTGTCAGTAATTAAGCTGAGGCAATTAGGTGTTGGTTGATGCTGCCCTCGGGCTTCGTTAAACACAGGCTGTACTCTATACCCAGTTTTTTGTTGTTGTTGTTGTTGATGATGATGATGAATATCCATTAACATTAATTTAGAACTGCAAACACAAATGTCGCCTTCTTAGTCAGAATTCATCCACACCTTCTATCGAAGCTGAGAATCACCAAATTTCCGAAGCCGTGGTATAAATCAAGATACAATCCGAGTGTAACAATATCATTAAATAAAGTAATCCCGGCGCCTCGCTATATACCTACATTAAAACCAGTTTTGTGTTTTTTTGTTTTATTGTACTTGGCCTGGTTCATAGTAAAAACTCTTGTTTATCTATGATTATGTTTAACCGGCAATACTGTGATTACATTGGTTTAGAACCACTGACAACTGCAATCACGACATAATATTGTGGTACCCTTGGCTGATAGCGTAATTCAGATAATACTGTCAGCAGGGACCGTGTCAGATAAAAGATAAACACTGCACTCAGCTTCATGTCCAAGTTATCAATGCATCATAAGTGACTTTCACTGGGACTGATTCACAAGTACCAGACACCTCTCCCACCCATCAGCATGCATAGCCACACATACCTCTTGTGTGTTGATCCTATGGGAGGACAGATGTTTGGGGGGATTGTTGGACCTAGTGTCCAGGTCACACACACACACCTTTTTCATTTTGCGCACACACATTACCTCTGTCACCTCCTTCTTCCACCTCCTCTCTCATTGGGAAACACTGTGCTTATCACCCCTCTGGGAGCCATTATGGTGAGGCCAGTAACTGTGATTTCTGACTCTTTTCTTCTTTCACCCCATCAGGTTCTGGCTGTGGAGACAGGCTAACAGACCGTCTTATCGCTCCAGACTAGAAGCCTTTTCACTCCACAGTTCACTGCAATTCACCTCTGACAACTCACACAGGCTGCAGCCTACAGAAACAATGAAATACAATTTTCTGGAAACTGACAGGTAAAGGTACTGTTTTCGACCAATACTAAAATAACTCAGTTATTTGTTGAACAGGTGTATAAATTATGGCTTTCTAATTCTGATAACATTCAGCACTGAACTATAGACATGAATTCCTCATCCATTCTAATTTCAATACAGCCCTAACTTTCCTCTTCATCACTCTATCTCTAGTCCCAAACACTGTGCCTTGTCATTTCTGAAGAGAGCTCTTCATATAACATGAACATCCTTCCTTCTATGTTCACGTGACTCCCACCAACTGTCTGTCAGTGGCATAGTGTGGAAAACAAGTAGGAATGTCAGTTGGTCTACCATGATCCATTCAAGAAGTTTTCAAATTAAGGACAACTGGATTTGGTTGTTTAATACCTGAGTTCTTTTACCTGTCAACCAGAGACTTCCTCACTTCTTTAGAACTTGTTGGATAACCCTAACTGAACCCTGGATGGACTGGCATAAAATTTGGTAGGAGTCGATGATCTACTTTCTGTTACTGCCATCACATGAGTGTTTTTGATAGATAAAGTGTACACTGTACCGCATAGTTTGACTATAGGTATATTTTACTCTCCAATGATGGCACAGGGCTAAAACGGTATGGAATGAGTCTGTCTCTGTGAGACTTTAGTTTGATTAATGTTATGGTTTTTAAATAAAGTATAAATATCATTATCAGGAAGCTATCACAATATAGGCTAGTGACACTGAGCCTAATTCATTCTTGTTGCTACTACTACATCTTGTTTACTTTTCCTCTCAAACTCAAAGATGATTATGTGCAATCTATTCATATGTAGACAATAAATATTAGCCATGTAAATGACATGTTCTTCAATAGTGCCTATAAGGGGAAAGATTGACAGAGAAAAAAGCAGATGGATTTTCACATCTAGATTGATGGGTTTTGACTTTTTTAACAACAATGTCTGAATAAATGATACAGGCAGATGGTTCAATTCTGCTGAGATGGAAGGACAGATGCACATCATGGTCAGTTGTAGCAGCAGTGGCTTCAACACAACTCATAGAGGAAATTAAGGTATTATAAATCTAAAAAGCCCAGCAGCTGCAATTGCGTCAAAAATTACACTGCTTTTCTGGTGATAACATTTTCAGATTCAGTCTGACTTACACTTTCAGATGATATTATTATCTCCAATGTCCATTAAGGATAAACATTACAAAGGTGCTCTTTATAAATCCTGAATTTTGTAGTAAATCCAGTGATAGTTGCCTGCTTACTCCTGGGTGCACTGGGACTTCTAATAGCTAATTTGGATCTTCTACTGGTACCAATTTGCCAAAACAAATTCATAGATGAAAAAACAGGGCTCAAGCCCATTCACTGAATCAACATCTGCCACAGCATTATAATGTGTTTGTTTCCAAAACATAGATTATCTTCTAAATGAAGTAAAGACCAAGATAAATTGGAGTTCAAATGTTGTATTATTAATATTTTTGAGAATACTAAGACTGTGTATGTACCATCAACACAGCAGAAGTGGTGATAGAGGATGGAAACTAGGAAGCACAACTGTCATTTGTCTTTGGGAGGCCTGAATTCAGATTTGGTTTGTGGAAAAGCATGGTGAAGTGGTTGGTCAGTCTTCATTGATTCGATAAATATTC
>BRZM01001822.1:39327-52356 GCA_033238685.1 Lates japonicus
TATTCAGTCTTCTGGCTCTTTAGTTCATTTTGGTCTCTACTAACTGCTGAAGATATCTCTCTTTAACTGATAAATGCCCCGTGCCACCAGCTGGTCTCTGTGTCTGTCTGTTGTTTGGTGATCAACAGAGCAGGATATAGTGAGCTTAAATGGACTGTGAACAATGACCTGAAACTACCATAAAGCTCTGTGCAGTAAGGAGCAAAGCTACCCAGATTCAGGGGATAATCACTCTGTAAGTTCATCACTATGGTGGCTCCTTTCATTAAGTGATTTTTAGATTTTCCTGTAAAGAATAGAACTGTTTACTCTATTTCAGTGGCTTGGTGATTATTATTGTCCTTTCCACTAAAGCCTGGAACTAAGACAACCAACTAGACTGAACCTGATCTGATATAGATCCTTAAATATGTATGTAAAAAAAAAAAAAAAAAAAAAGAAAAGGCAGCACTTAAACTGCCTAAAGTCCTTACCTGTCACCATGATAGATTAAACATAACTGTAATGCTAATGAGGACGTGGTAAGCAAAACAATGCATTAATGTGCAAAAATATTTCCATGTCAGCACCTTGTCTGAAGATAGCATGTGATATTAATATGTAGATAAGTATTAAGAAACTATGGTAGCTTCTGTTAAAATATATAGCACTCATTAGCAAATTAGTGTGATAATAATGTTGAAAATGTAATTTCTATAGGAGTAAGCTGTGTTGTCTGATGATTTAATGCTTTCTTTTACCTGTTCACTTCTAACATATTACGATGTTGGCCTGATATCCAAACAAGCGTTTCATGGCCTTTGTATAAATACATCTTTCTGTATAAAACCAACAGACATTAGCCTACCACAGTAGTATTATTTTTAAGGACTAAGAAAAAGCCTCTTGGATGAGAAATTACTACCCCTTTGGGTATCTACAACCAAGTCCAGCTGTCCCAGATTTATTGCCCTGAACCATGACCTGGATGACTGAGAAAATTCTCAGACATATTTAAAGACTATTAAACAAACTCTCATAGCCTACATCGTGTACTTCTAATTTCGGTGAGGAGTAAAAGTTGAAAACAGTGTGATGGATCTATTATTTAGCTATGCTAACGGCATGGATGTGGTTGGTTGGTCAACTTTGGCCCCAACAGCAAACAGGCCTTCATTGTCTCCAGAGGATAAATCTATCGTGACTATGGCCATCCTTTGCCTTTTTTGTAGCACCATCACCATCTGTTTGTCCACTACCTTAGTTGATGACCAAATACCTGAAAAACAACTCACATTCGACTATCTGTATGTTAACATTGTTAGCATGTTAGCCTGCTGTTGTTAAGTGTCTTGAGCAAGTGACTATGATTAGTAATTACTTGTCTGATTAATTTGTGTTTGGTAGGTGTGAGTCTATGAGAAGTTACAGTAGCCTGAGCAAGATGGTAATGTGTAAACATGAAATATGATTCTATAAATGATGCACAAAACTGTCCAAAATCATACAGTAGATCTGAACACTATAAATATGTCTAATTTTTTACATTAAGATCTAAACATTATTTCATTTTTGTTCAGTACTTTTTCTGCATAATCCTGCTGACAAACAGACACGGCTGATTCTACGCAACACCAGCAGCAGGGTAATGACCTGAGTGTTTTTATTTAAAAACTATCTGATCATCTGACTGTTTCTTGTGCTGTCTCCTTTTTAGTGATGTTGCTGTGTCCTGCATGCATTTTTATAGTACAATATTATCATAGCTGATAGAGCTGATGACCTGAGCAATGATAATAAAACCCAAATTGTATTAAGCCAAACCATTTCCCTTTAAATGCAGTCTAGAGTTCAATGACCTAACATAAGTAATACCTCAGTTTGTTGTGGAACAGTTTACAGATGGATGAATTGGTGTTTGTACTGTCAGACAGTGTGGGCAAATACACACAATGTATCACTCATCAGCAACCTATCTTCCAAGCCTTTACCTCTCAATATCAAGTTGTCCTGAACTCACAAAGGCATGGCAAATCTTTTGAAGTGGACACAGTTCCCTTCACTTTAGTCAGTGTGCCGCTGATTCCATCCCTTCAACTGAGTTTGTGGTTTGCTCTGTCCCTTTATCTTCTTGTAGCCACCAGATGCGAGCCAACTCACCCGTGAAGTGCTAAATGAGCAGAGTAAACCAGGCTAATCAGAGCTGCAAGGTGACGGGCCATTAATCGAAGCAAAGAAAAAAAAAGATATGATGAAACCTGTCGCTCTGTCTCTCACACTTGGCCTCCTCTCTTTCATCTAGCCTTCCCCCCTTTCATTTCGCCACACATGCATCTACGCTTTCATCTTTCTATCTCTCTGTTGCTGCCAGGAAAAGGAAGGGGCCTAGGGAGTTTTTATCCAGAATCCACAGTCACCTCAGCACGTAGGGGGTGCTGGTATGTCTCTGTGTGCGTGTGCTGTTTGCTGTTATTTTACACTCCATTTTGCCATTTCTTCGTCATTTTTCATCACAGGGTTTTTGCTATATAATCAGCCTGCAGGCTGATAAGGCTGTGATAAGCCCAGTGGAGAAATCACATAATAGATCAGAAATTTTTTGGCCGGTTTGGAGGTAATTACCAGATCTTACCTTTTAATTCTGCTGGCAGTTCCCTATGATCTGTGGAAATGAGGAGGAATGTAGCGTGAACCTGTTTTAATTGGTTTTTAGATGACTTTCACATGAACTGTGAAATTGTGGTAATCAACTGAAAGGACAGCATCTAGATGGATTTCAGTTGGTGCAGCACTGCTCATTCATTTTAGTTTAAGGTAAACACCTCATGTTCGTCTGAACAGCAGGTGAGCATGCACAGGGATCTCTTATTCTAAAAAACTTTGAATAGTTTGATTACCAGCTTTGATCACTTTCCCATTAACAATAGTTATCTGACTGGTTTTCACTATCTTATAGGCTATGAAGACGAAACAGTGATGACTGAATATTTTCCTTTGTGTTACTATATACTAATACTTGATAACATTTCAGACCAGTTGTTCCCAACCTTATGGCTTGTGACACCTTACAACAAGTCTGTGTTTTGATTCGGATTAGGACTTGTTTTACATTCAAGATGGTTCCATTTAAACTGTTTGAGGCACAAAGAAAAATTTAGAGAAAAGTCAAAAAACTGAACACAGATTTGTGTAGTATTAATAATTTCACAATCCTCAGACTTATTCTGTGACCCTTTGGAGAGGCCTAACCCCTAAGTAAGGAACCACTGGATTAAACTACCTGACTATAGACAGTATAAAATAGTTAATACTGGAGCCACCTCAAGCAGCTACAACAGTTAAATGATGCATACACATTGATGTATCAGTATTAACAAACAGTATAAACAGTATAATAAATAAATAAATAAATAAATAAATAAATAATAATAATAATAAATGTAAATATGTCAATCACAAGGGACATTTTACTGTAGAACCTGTGCTTACTTACTGCTCTCCCTCTCTCCCTCTCCAAGCAAGTCTGCGGTGGCCGTCACATCATCTACTCTGTAAAGAAAACAAAGTATTTTATTCATGTAATTTATCTGATTTATTTGCACTCGTTTCATTTCAGCTCCATGTGAGAGTCTATCGCGTATTGTTGTCACTTACAGTTGTGTTTATCTCCTCCTGTTTCATGTGTGTGCTTGTGTGTAGCCCCTCCACACACACACAGAGCTCAGAAGACAGGCTGACAACTTCTGATAAGCACAAGAAAAGCTCCCACAAGTGTCTTTAAAATCATAGATGGACGGACATTGACTCCAACTGTCTGAAAGTCAGGACAAAATATCACTGTTTTTTGTAAATGCAGGTACTCTGACAGCTCTGACGCTGATGGCAGGGAAGCTAACCTGAGTCCTCTCCTGCAAGTTTGTTGATTATTATTAACCATTATACAACCATGCCAACGCACCCCACAGGACAGTGTATTTTAAAATGTCACAAGATTCTTGTGTACTGTCAGTTTTTGGTAGCATGAAATACAGAGTGTATGACTTGGATTTGCTGTGCTAGTTTTGACTAGGAACTTGTCAAATAAAGAGAAAGGCATTAAGAGGCGGGTGTTTTCCATGTTCTCATCAACACATTGGCTTATTAAGGTTAAAGGTTATCAGTTTAAAATGAAATAAATAAATTTAAAAAAATAAAAATGTCTCCTTTTATACTGGTTTTATATCCCCCTACAGAATGTTACTGCTGCTCACTGTCATCAGTGTGTTCCTGTGACCTCTGTATTTCCTTTGGTATTGCAACAAAGTTGAAATTTATGGACAAAATTACTGAAAGCAGCAGTTACAGGGATTGACTTACATGAATGCCCCAGTGTTGGCCCCCCAAAATGCAACACACACTGGCTCAAATCAAATCACATTTTTTGCACTTTTTTATTAAACAAAGACCATGCATACAAAACATTAATCTCAAAATTAGATGAGATCATTAATGGGAGATTTAGTTATCTGCTACTTTGCACCTGCAGTAGCTGGGCAGGCACACACAGAGAAATCACCAGACACTACAAATCTAAACACCATATAGTCTCACACAAACAATTATGCAGACAAATCTACAAGCACACATCAACATACAATACAGCACATTCATCCAGTACAACTATAAAATTACAATTCATTGCAATTAAAAATCTGAATCATAGTCAAATATAACTGATTGCACAATATTCTTTTTTTGTTTACACTGAGGGAAAAAGAATGAAGTCTGTGCAGTTTTTAAGCTCAGCTGGAGGCATATTCTAACATTTAATGGCGATAAATGAAACAGCAGACTGTATAACGGCAGTCTGCCGCAGAGAGATGTTTAAATCTGAGTTTCATAGCAGATTGCAAGGTTTTGCTCATTTGCTTAGAGCAGAGCACAAAAAAACTCCTCAATGGAGGAGAAGCAGCCATGTGAATTATGGTAAATACCAACTGAACTTCTGAAAACAGAGTGAGGTTTTCAAAACTTATTTAAAAAGAGTCTCAGTTGGTTTCGGCACAGTCTTACCGGGCTGGGACCAGCAGGACATACAACAGTAAAGATGTGAAAAAGTTGTAGCATGCCAAAATGTTTTTGATGCTTCTGTTGTTAACTTATAGTTCTTTATATGTCTAAATTTAAAAATGTTAAAAATTTTAAATTAAAATCCAAAATCATACTTCAACATTTAATCTAATTAACGTTTTAACAATACTGAGCTGTGGACACATGGTTAGTTTTTGTTTATTAGCAAAAAAGATGATCACTATTTTCTTTATATTCAAGGTAAGACACAAGCCACTTGACAACGTTATGAAGCATTAATGACAGCTAAGTAGTGAAGTAGCAAGAGAGCTTCAGCGTTTCTCCTGTCTCTCTCTTTCTCTGTCTCTTCAGCATACATCTAAATATCCAAATCCTCATATTTCCCCTGTGTTAGCATCTCTGCATTGGCTCCCTGTAAAATCCAGAGTAGAATTTAAAATCCTCCTCCTCACCTACGAAGCCTCCAAAGCCACTATTATATCTTAAAGAGCTCATAGTGTCCTCCTGTCCCACTAGAACTCTGCACTCCCAGAATGCAGACTTACTGGTTGTTCCTAGTGTTTCCAAATATAGAATGGGAGGCAGGGCCTTCAGCTATCATGGCGGGGGGGGGGACATGGTCATAAGCCTTCTCCAAGTCTCCAAGTCACATGTAGACTGGATGGTTGAACTCCCATGACCCCTTCAGCACTCCTGCCAGGGTAAAGAGCTGGTCCACTGTTCCATGGTCAGGACTGAGTCCACATTGTTCTTTCTGAGTCTATGAATGAATTGTAACATACCTTGAAAAATGAGACCTCCCCTGATTTTCTTGCCTACAAGAGCCTGTGACTGAATTCTCCGTAAAATAGATTTTCCATGAAGATTGAGAGGATGTGATGTTTATGCTTGTTTCCTTGCCTCAGTGCCTCTCTTCCACTCCCCTGCAGTGCCAAGAGTGTGCCACACTAACTAATTTTACCTTAGAAATGGAATCTGCCTACGTCAACAAACATCCAACACAAAACAGACTCAACCACAAACTCCACATAACCACTGAAAACAAAGGTTTTACCTCATGAAGCCCACCTGACCAAATGGGGATGTGACCTATGGTCAACATCAGTCAGTGCTGGAGAGTCAAATACAGTCTATAGTCTCAAATATAGTTTATAGTCAAACTATACTAACGAACCACCATGTTGTGTAAAGATTTTGTAGTATTCCATCCACCCAAACACAAGCAACAATGCCAGTGATTAGATGGGAAAATGGCATCACACAAAATCTGTGTACCATAGCAGAGTTATTTTTAGGCAGTTATTTTACAACCTTTATTATACACACCTTGGAAAAAATACTGAAGGCTGGACATTGGTGACCTGATGGTTACAGCCATGATAACAGTGTAACTTTAGTTACCATCAACATGAGGCCAATCAGTCACATTCATTCATGTGTATGTCATATGACTGTTAGCTGATGCCCATGCTGCTCACAGTCGCCTACCTACCTGCAAGTGTGAGCAACAGGATGCTGACTGCAGTTCATTTAACAGCCACCAGTGTCATTAATACCAATAATTTCCTGAATGAATTTTCCTCCTCTTGGGCCCACTTCCAGCTGGTGGTGCTCACAAGCTCTGATAATGATTAATGACTGAGTTTCAGTTTGAAGTGTGTTTCTGTTGAAAATACCTGCCTGTTCCAGCTCAGAATAAAGTTTCATTTTCTGTACTGCACAATTATAACCATAACCAAGACCTTTTTATGCAGTTAACTTTTTTTTTTTGATTGATTTTGTTAATCTTCCTCATGTTATAGAAGCATACTGTATATATTTTAACATTTGTTTAAAGCAAGATGCTTAGCAGTTACAAAAATATAGCATTTGCCCATCATAAACGAATACACCCCCCAGTGTGGATGTTCCCCTTGGTGTGCATTTACATAGAGCCAACCATAGAGCATCTCCATGAAATCTGCTCCTCAGTGTGAGCTGGGTTTTTTTTGTCAATATCAGATGGTTGGAGGGCCCTGAGCTTGGCATCTTAGCGGGCGTCATTGCTATCTCTGGCACAGTTCTTATTGAATTGTTTACCCTGAGAGAGAGAGAGGGAGAGAGGAGGTGGAGGGAGAGATGACTGTGTGGGTGTTTGATGCCCTCCATCTTTCTCTGTCAGCGTGGCTTCTCCTCTGTATCTGATCCTACCAGGGCACCAGCTGCTCCTAGAATGGCATCTCCTAAGGCACAAGACACTTCCTCTTAGAACTACCCCCCACCTACCCACCCATCCACCCAGCCTGCTCTCTAATGGGTGCCCCCTTGGCCAGTCTGGTCGGTGAAGCCAAGTTCACACTGCTGGAATGATTGCAGTGACAGCAGTGTTTTTCTGCTCATCCACAGGGACTCTGGTTTATCTGGTCTGCTTCAGTGAGCTGCCACTGACTGGAGTTCAGACAGACAGACACTCAAACAGGCTGATCGACAACTTGATTGACTAGACAAATCACAAGAGGCTCAGAAAGAGGCATACAGCATTCAGGGTGTGTGTCTAATTCTGTACAGATTGCCAGAGGCTGTCTTCATAGGAGTAGGCAATGCAATAGATTTCTTTAGGAGGCTTATAATCAACACAATTTGTCAACACCATCTCAAAACTGTTTATTCAACTCTATAGACATTTGTGAGGTTGTAGTTTGTGATTTATATTCTTGTGTTGAGATTCATTACTTTATACTGAGAGGTATTTCTAATATTCTGCTCCTTTCATGTATTAAATGGAGTGGCCAGTGCACTGAATGTCATTTTACAAGCACACTGTTTTGGAAAATAAGTTCTCTGTTCAGATATTTCTCACAACCACATTTGATGCTGTATCATCATTCCAGGTCCGCTGACTCTTGTTTTTAGTTTGAGGAAATGCATGCTGAGGTGAAATAACAGAATGATGATAGGCTCCAGCTCAAACTTGGAAGTGTTCACGTGTAACTTGTCGAAACGCCCACATCCAAGATCCTTTTCCACGTGCCAGTAAACTGGGACAGTGCTATGTTTTCATCCAAATCCATCTGCTGTTTTGCCTGTTAGCAGGATAGCTCAGAAAGTTTAGAATGGGTTTATATAAAACAGTTTCTATGTGAAAAGGAGATCATGGTTCAGTGTTCATACTTTTTTGGCAGAGGGCATATGACTTAAGAAAAAATCTAATTATTATGGCACTGTTTGGACAAGACTTGCAACTTTCTCTACATTTTGTACAATGGTAGATGTGCCACTTAGGAAAGAATAGTTGGGCTGCTAGAGTTGAAATTCTCTGCCCAACACAAGACAGATGGCAACAAAAGCATTTGACAAGAATGTTTTTGTGACTCAAGAATGAGAGTCAGATATTGGAAGATGATACAGTGACCCGCCGTGACCCACCAGACAGCATTCATAAAACCAAAGTTTTTGGGTTCCACAGGTGTGTTGTTACATAGCTGAAACTTCAAGCATTTGATCAATAGGAGTGGTGAGCCTCTATCCACAGCTGTGGGTGGAAAGAAATATGCTGATCAATAACTTTTACAAACCCAAGTTAGTGTTCTCATCCTTCTCTTTCTGTTCAACCAGGTCTTCATCATAAATCAAGACAGATTCAAGTCTTAACTGATAACTGGCATCTTCCTATTTTTGTCTGAATTCATATGAAATAATTATCCAACCATTCTGTGACCAAATTGAGCTGAGATATGTGATTTCAGAGCCAGCTGAATTCTGTATGTCATTGAAACATTCTGCCATGCTTCTTCATTTGTTAATCAAAGAACTGTTAAGTTTTGCCCCACTCATTCATCAGCAGAATTTGTTTGTCTCACCAGTTAATCAACTTTATTTTGTTAAAGATTTGTGATTGATGTGCTGACACATGAATCCATGTTTGTATTGTTTTTTTCTTGTCAGTAATAACAAAATTAAGTTTCATGATATGTTTAATTCGCTAAGGAGACCAGATATGTGATTTGTGTGCAGAAACTCCAAATTAAATAATTCTAAAAAGTCTAAAAAGAAATGTCATTTTTTGTTCCTACTGAGACACAGAAAAGGAGAGGAATGAGTCCTGGTTGGCAGAGACCACATTAGAGACCATGCTGGCATATGTGACATTGTCTGAAGCACCTTGAAAATCAGGTTTTGAAAGGTGCTGTAGAAATAAAGTTTGTTATTATTACTATGATGATTATTATTATTATTGTTATTATCATTATCATTCCCCCTGGATAAAACCATACAGTTTCCCCCTTCCTGGCGTTGTGCTATGTGCTTACAACCATTTGCCATGTAACTTTTTGCAACATTTTGGCTGTGAGCCAATTTTGCACTTTTGCACTAACACCCATTTCGGGGTATATATAGGTCCAAGAGTTTGGTGTTCACTTAACACTGTCAAAAGAGCAAAATATATACTCCAAATTAAGAGTTACATATGAACACTTTGAGAGTGCAAATGTACTCTTACTGGTACTTTTGAACATTCACTTTCAGTGCTTTCCAACACCTGCAGTGTAAACCTTGAACCCCCATAGAGTAAAAAGATGTACTCTAAATCAGTGTTTTGTAGCACTTTGGAGAGTTGATTATTTAACACTTAGAGAGTGAGAATGGACTCTATGACTGGTGTACTTCCAACACTTGTACAGGTGAATTATCATCACTTCAGTAATGAACAGTCTACACATTAGATTCTTGAAAATATTTTTATTATTGTTGTTGCTGCTGTTGTTACATATCTATTAAAAGTTTTACACATTTAGACAATGAAACCAGTTGCAACTTGAACCAATAGTGCAAAATGAAGTAGAACAATTCATTTGTGAAAACAATCAGTGCAACATTAATGAAAAACAAAAGGTGTGCATGGCAACCAGTTCAGTAACAAGTTTCTTATACGAACACATGCACAGGCACCACATACTGGTCATCTCTGTCAAAACCATAAGTTGTCTGCAGATCAAATGGCTTAAACAAGCGCAACTCATCAACTTTCAACACTGAAACATTTTCATCATTTCTCTGTCTCACATGAAAAGAGTGAAAATGCTCTGCAAAACAAAGCGTCTCAAAGTCCTCTGCTAGAAGAAAATAGTCTCCATTAAGTGCAACAATGTCTGTTATTTGACTAAATACTGGCAAATCCTCATCTATATTTGCACAAACCAGGAGGCCTGGGCGATACTCTGTCCCAAAACAAGTGATCCAAGATGTCACATCAACTTCACACCAAGTCAACCTGCAGTTCTTCAGCAATTATCTCACCATTTGCTAAGGCATTGAGCTGAACAGTTTTACTGGCCCACAGTCAATACCAAATGCACTGATTACCAGTGGTGCGCTATAGACATTCTGATGTTTTTAGCCAACGACTGTTATATTTTTGAATTTTGATTGTGTTCTTGAAAACCTATGCTTGGTTTCCAAACCTCATTGCCCAAACATGAAGAATTTGACCACGCCGAATGGACCTGGATAATGAGTCGCGAAGTGATGTTTAGGAATCATTCTGGCATGGATATGCCTTTGAAAAGTTGATGATGTTCAATAATGATACTTCAGACATAGTTTTCAGCGTTATCAGTAATGACTGGATTATGTTCATAATTTCCAGTAAAAAGAAGCAATAAGAGACAACATTCCAAATATCAAGGGTATATCTGGATCGCTAGGTCGTCTGGTCGGTATTGAGACCAACGCCCAGGTTGCTCCAAGTTGATTCTGATTACCGACGCCAATAAAGCCGCAGAATTGTATGAATATATCCGTTACAAACATCTGTCTTGGATATAATTTTGTTGTCTGAGAGGTAACCAAAAGCAACTCTCAGCTCAAAATTCGTCTCTACCTTCCAATATGTCATGCATATAATGTGTACAGAATAGTTGTCAGAAACATGAAAGTACTGTGGATCATTGAGTAAACATGTGCCTTACTCCAAATATTGATGGCAGTGTAGATCTGCCATGAGGTCATTGCAGTGTTGATCATGCAGTGCTTATTGCGGAATATTATTCTTGGATCATCACTACTGAAAACTGTCTGTGAGGTCTGTTTGTCTACCTAGACAAAATGGCAAAAAATAGTTTTGCGCTGAATGATTCAACATACCTAAGAAGTGTGTGCAATCCCAAATTGTCCCTAGTTACTTGTGCAATTGTTCAAACTGTTCATCAGAGAAAGAACTTCAACTCCTGTGCACTCAAGGACTTTCAGATCAAGTACAAGAGGTTCCAAGATGCCATTAAATCGGTACTTTACATCCTCAGTATGAAAAAAGTGCCAGAAGATGAATATTCATATGCTGAGTTTATCCTTGAGACAGATTTTCAGAAAACAAGTATATACTTCCAACTATGGATACCATGCTTGATCCAGTGGATTTGCTATTCAAAATCATCATAGAATATCTGTATTTGCAAAGAGTGTGGCTTTCAGGAAAAGGGGTGATTCAAAATAGTTCCCATCACAGAAACTTATAAACCCCGTCAAGGTTGAGAAATATGATTACAAATTTTGTTGTTGAATATGAAAGAAAAAGAGGAATGTACACAAATTGTCTGTTACAGGAACTTGATCGTGATACAGTGGCTCATTCTTCTGGTATCATACCTTCACCCTAGAGTAACCTCAACAGGTTCTACAAGACCCCATTTCTCCTTGAAATATTTTTTCCATTTTGTCTCACAGTTTGTTAAATGGATTTTCAAGATTGTCAAAATAACTACCAAATTCTGTTCTCGGTGTCCTCACTATTAGGGTAGTACTTGCAACATCTTTAACATTTAAATGCACCTCTACAAGCTCCATATTTTCAACAACAGTCTTTATGATGTATTAGTAGCTACACCACTACTTTGGAGTTTTGCAACAAGGGATGCACACATTTTGGGTATGTTGCCTGGTCTCATTAGAGCTTTAAGAATTCACTGGTTGCTCTGGAAATTAAAGCTGCTGACACCGTTTGCTGACTGTATAACAACTGAAGAGTAACTGGTTCATTATCACCTGACCAAGACTTCAGCATTATGCTTGCAGTGAAGGTGTTTTCAAAGCCTGAAAGTGCAAAATCCTGACAGCATCCATTCTACCATACCAATTGTTCTTTACCAGGAAAAAGGTGAAAGTTTGAGATGGCGACCAATTGCTGAATGGTGACAAAAGTGGACTTAGAAACAAAGCATCTAAACATTGCAACTTTAGCTGAGGAGCTTTTGCCTTGCTGGGTCCTGACTTCGGGAGTTCGCTGAGAAAGCCCTTGTCAATGTTGTAGATGGTGGTCTGCAAATGTGTACATGCCGCTTAAGGCCTGGTCATAGGAGATGCCAAACACACATAATGTCTTGAAAAGTTCATCAAAGGCTGAGAGGGAAGACTTGGCCTTGGTAGGGGAGGAGCTCACCATCCACCGCTGGCGTAGTATCTATGGATGCTGTTTTTGTTGTCCCAACTGCCAGATGTAGGGTTACCTCGCTGGTCTGGACCAGAGTGTCTTGAAGGCTGTGACATGACTGTAAGATAACAAACAAATGTATCATACTATACCATCAAATTTTAATAATTTTATTTTTCAAAGGGCCTCAACATGAGGTGACACTGAAAAAGAAACTGCTGCATTACAAAGGATTTATTACCTTCACACCATTAATCCTGAAGAATTCACCAAGCAACTTCAACTGAACTCGTCCTATAGGGAAGTTGTTGAAAACTGACTGTTTACATATCATCACTTGCAAATTTATTATTCCAGTATTTAGAAATTACGTGGTTCAAATGGTGGAGGTTTGGAAGATTCAGATATTTCCTGACTGAGACTTACTCTCATCCAGTATGTATGTTAAACAGTCATGCTACCGCAAAGATCTCTACCTGTGAGAAAATCCACTTTATAGTTCCCTTTGTAGCAAGTAAAAAGGTACAATTAGATGGAAATTACGTTTGTTTTGTTACACTATTGCATATTGGATG